>CM070041.1:8891191-8901279 GCA_036250615.1 Ptychadena robeensis
GTTGTTGGTAGATCTAATGGAGATTGTATCGATCAATCTTAAGGTGTATGAGGGGCTTTACATAGTATTACACTTTGCTTATTCCAGATTTAATGATTAACTAAAACGTACCATATACACTGTAAAGCTGGCCTTCAGATCTCTCTGTCAGATATCCTTTAGCTCTACCAACAACTATGTAGTGCCGGGTCCTCTGCGATTGAACGCAGGTAGACTTGATTGTTTAAAAAGTCCATCATATTACATGGTTTTGGTAAAACAAAATGAGATCTCAAGAAAATCTAAAGGTCTATGGGGACCCTAAGATGCACCGGACCATAAGACGCACCCCATAGGCACAAGCATTCACATATAAAGTGAATATACAGAATGTTCCAGCAAAGTAGGCAGTGCTGGACCGTGCAGTATTCACTATATTCTTTCGGCCAAGTCAAAAGGCCAATACCAGGAGACAAGGCCTTGTTCTACCCCCTCCAGCCAAGCCAAAAGGCCAGCACCAGGAGACAAGACTTTGTTCTACTCTCTCCAGCCAAGCCAGCAAAGTAGGCAGGGCTGGACCATGCAGTATTCACTTTATATTTCTCCATCCAAAAGGTCAGTACCAAGAGACAAGGCTTTGTTCCACTCCATCCAGCCAAGCCAAAAGGCCAGTTTCAGGAGGCAAGGCTTTGCTCTATTTCCTCTGGCCAAGCCAAAAGGACAGTACCAGGAGACAAGGGGTTGTTCTCCTTCCTTTGGCAAAGCCAAAGGCCAGTACCAGGAGACAAGGCTTTGCTCTACCCTCTCTGGCCAAGCCAAAAGGCCAGTACCAGGAGACAAGGGATTGTTCTCCTTTCTTTGGCAAAGCCATAAGGCCAGTACCAGGAAACAAGGCTTTG
Organism: Ptychadena robeensis; assembly: GCA_036250615.1. Lineage (NCBI taxonomy): Eukaryota > Metazoa > Chordata > Amphibia > Anura > Ptychadenidae > Ptychadena > Ptychadena robeensis. Next base: position 8,892,070 of record CM070041.1, read on the forward strand.
TTCTACTCTCTCCAGCCAAGCATTTCCGACTTTTATTTATGAAGGAATTCAATTTTCAAAGTTCTCATAAAGCCATGCTTTCATAGAGCTCCCAAATGTAAGCAACCAGCAGCTGTTTTTTACATTGTGAAACTGTAACTGTAGAGTGTAAGCTGTGATCTCTGAGTACCTTGAGAAGCGATAACCTTAATATCACAATAACCTAAAAAGGTTCGGTTTGGCTTATTTCACGGCAGGTTATATGTCCATAGTCTGAGCTTTAAAGAACTTTAAATTGATAAGACAATATAAACAGCACACATGTCAATCAACCAAAACAGAGATGAAAAATTCTGTAGTGCTGAAAACAAAAAAAGGGGGGAACCACTTTAAATATTAGTAAACCTGGCAGTCTGTCAATATATATCTGGTACGGAACGTCGTGTTTGGTAAACATTGGCAGAATCTCTGAGAAAAATCCTATTTTACAACAAGTTAATAAGCTGCCATCTGTCTTTGCGCCTTTTGTGTCGGATGTTTTGTATACGTGTCGCAAATGATGTGCTTTTGCCGGCAATAAAAGGGCTTTTGATAAGTACCCCGGGATATGGAAATCAGACGGGGACTTGTCATGTGATCGCGCCGTATTTGATGGCGATTAATGCTAAGGCTTTTCGGCAGATAAAACTATTTGCAGAGTTGTAGCTTTATTCAATCCTCGATCGACATCTGCTGTGTGTGTTTGTTTACATGCTGCTTGTCAAATCCTAATGTCCCTCCGGTATTTGGAAGAGAACATTCAGCAGCCGTTTTCCTAATACTAATGTCTATCGAAATCTGAATTCTTCTGCCACTGAGCAGGATGACACGATCACTTTATCCTCCTGGGCGCTATCTTGAGGTGAGTTTGTCAGCTGATAAAACTCACCCCAAGAGAACTACACTAAAATTCACCTCAAATTCCCTCTGAGCAGGGGCGGTCCTAGAGAGATCGGCGCCCCTGAGCAACCACTTTGAAGGCCACCCATGCCCCCCCCCCCGAGTCTCACCTCACTTCTGGTTCTGGGTGGGGGGGTGCTGGTCAGGTGACTCTGTTATTAGCTGTAACCCCATCCCCCCCCGTGGAAAGCATTTCCACTCCTGGGGAGAGAGAGCACTGGCGGGTCAACTTTTCTCCTTCTGTCCCACCAGGCAGGCTCGCGGATAGGTGGGCAAGCTGTGGGGGAGATAAATGTGGGCATTGGAATAAATTTCGCCTCTGGCATGAAACCGCCCTGGGCGACCTCCCAGGTTGCTCATGGCTACAAACGTCACTGCCTCTTAGCATCGGCATACAGGTGATGCCGGACCCGTTTAGGGGTGCTCCCAGGGGGTGGGAAATTGCGGCGGCACTTGTTGAGCGCAACGTCCAGGAAGTTAGTTGGTTTGATGCCCCGCCGATGCCATTTAATTGATCATCTGTTGGCTGACTTTCAAAATGGACGGTAAATTGCTTCATTGGTCGGGACAGTATAGATAACAAAGGAGGGACTGGTACAAGATCTAACAAAAATATCTTTGCAAAACTTTTACTTACCTCTGAACCGCTTTCACACTCTATATTCTCAAAAAAAAGTACACTTACCTGCTGTTCCCTGGAATCATATGAGAAATTGTATATTAATCTGACAGGCTTCAGGGGGCGCAATATCATGATTGCCACTGGGGGCGCTGTATAATGGTTTCAAATGGGGAAAATATCTGTGTTTTTCTATACGGAGCGTAATTGCCTATTTTCCTGGTTGACACTGTTCTGAGAGATGTCGGGTTTCCCTCTGCCACAGCCCTGCGTTTTTTTGTTTTTTTTATTGAGCCTCACCGTGTGCACACACAATCATGAACTCGCACCCAGTGCAAAAAAGTGAAGTGCACACAAAAGGGCAAAAACCACACCAACGTGCGCGTGTGTCTCAATTGTCCCACCCCGAAAGGGGCTAAGGATTTTTTCACCAAATAGGGGTGACTAGTGGGTCAGACAGCCGAAGCTACCTGACCCTAGGTAACCTTGACCGGAACCAGGTCTCTCAAGTACTAGAGACCAGGGTGGGAAGAGGGTCCCGAACTCGGAGGGACTGCCAGAGCTGTAAGCTGTCTCTACCCACCACTTTCCGGGGTTAAGTCCCGAAGGAACACCCGTATTAGTGGAAACTCAAGGTAATGGGGGGGACAGACTACATAAAAAATAAATAAGTACCCTGTGCAATCAAGCATGGGCAGGCCTAGCGGCCACAGCCCTGTGTTCTCCAGGAGAAGGAAAGAGGAGGAGAAGGATGCTCAACACATTGTATTCACTAGTAGTAGAGCCACTGCTAACTAACTTTTAGAGACTTGCTTTACACTAGCAGCTCACCCTTGAACATGCTATTTACATATTTAATCAGGAGAAGGGGCGAGCCGCCGGCTTTCACAGCAGGTAATATATTCGCTGCACTTGCAATTCCGTATGTGCATACATAATGAGCGGCTCATTCCACGTAGGAACTGCAAGTTCGGTCTGGCATGGTCCAGCCCTGCGCACTTTGCCAGAACATGCTGCACATTTACTCTAAATGTAAATGAGTCTTTTATATTTCCCTTATTTCTTCCCCAAAACCATAGGTGCATCTTATGGTCCGGTGCGTCTGATTATGCGTAAAACTATGATATATTGTTTACCTTGTGTAACAGCAGGAAACGGTATAGCACGATACTATTCTGGCAAATCAATTGGCCTCGTGATAATAAAGATGAGGCAAAAAGAGAAGAGAGGCTCCGTGATCTACTCACCTTGCCCTTGCCATATATCAATAGTTGGGGATCCACCTGTTGGGCACCCATGCTTCACAGTTGATAAGAGTTACAAAGTTAACCGCAACATCAGCTGCTACAGGTTTCTGCCTTTTCATCTAGCTGACTTTGTGACTGCAACATTGGAACTTTTTTTTCCACTCTACTGGGCATGCCAAACAGTTACTTGAGGGCATGTTGATATTTAGAGACAGGTATCCAGCCAGGGCTGAGCGCAAGGGCTTCTGCTCAGCTCCGTCCTGGGACCTGTACTCCATCCAGCATGAAATTCGAGGGATATCAGCACAGAATGGATTACCTTATAAATATATTTACTCTTTTTAGGCAATTTTTTTTTAAATTTTAGCACCTTTTCACAGTTCTGCTGAGCTGCATAAAAAATTTTGCCCAGTAACGCAAGCGCTAACCGCCCCAAGAATTGGCATATCCCATTGTTTAACCTCCTGGCCATTAAGGGCTTTGCGCACCATTTTTCATGGCAGGAAAAGCCGCTTCCCAGGAAACACTGTATAGTGTACATTGATTCCCCGCTCTCTCCCTGACTCACTACACACGGCCAGTGTCATTTAGATGCTGGTGGTGTGTGCGGGGAAAGTGACGCCCCCTCCATTTACATGGAGGTCTATGGCGCTGCCCCCTTCAGCGGCACCAATGATGCCAAAGACTCGGGCTGGAAAAGCTCTGTGAGCCTGCATGTTAGGACCTTGGCTGTTCCGGTCACCGCCTGCTGGTGGCACTGTGATTGCCCATCCATGGGTTAGTCCCACAGTCACCAGCAGGTGGCTCCCTGCGAGTGTGGGCTGGGTGAAGCTCACACCTTCCTCGTTAGTCTAGGGCTATTTAGGTGTGCTTTATCCAGACCACGCTTGCTGTTTATTGTTGCTGTTTGCATGTCTGGGTTTCATGTCATGTCCCTGGCTTCTTGCATCTTGAACCTGAACCCTGGACACTCCTTTACCCTGGACTTTTGCACCTGTTTTGTTTTTTGTTCCCCCAAAACCCAGTTCTCTGAATCCTGACACTGCAGCTATGCAGAAATGGTGCAGGCTCATGGGGAGCCGGCGATTGTGCCTGATCCCATCACGGGCGCAGTTTGATCTTGGTTACTGGCTTTGGGCGTGACGCCCAGAATTCAAGTTAAATTGCTATACTGGTACAAAAGTGGGTAACATAGGGCACAGTAATAACCGACACCAAGCCCCTAGGAACGCTGGGTCGTGTTCCAGGCTGCTAAAGTGTAAATGTACACGTAAAGCCCATTGTATCCATTCCAGTCGGATCTAATGTGTTTTGCCAAGTTTCAAGCCGCCGGAACGCAAATATTGACGGTAAAATAAACTACAGAGCTAACATGCGTAGTTGTCAAAGTTGTTTTCCTCCTCAATATCTGGATACGTTCGCCCCATATCGTGTGGGGTTCTTTTAGATCTTACATGCCCTTGACATTTAAATTTTTTTTTGCCATTCAGTTCCATGTAGATAGAACATAATATAGGCCCCCCCTCGGGTTTCTTAAATACAACGTGAGTCATGTCTTCCCATGCACCGAACAAAGTAACCGAGCATTAAATACGCTCGGCGATCTTCTGCTCGAGCAAGTGGACCGAAATGGTGTGAAGTGTTAATGCTTTGCAGCTTTGCTTCCTGGCTGGTGATTGATCATTTGTAAGTATATCTACTCCGTGTTCCATGAAATCAAGTTTGCCGTAATGGGTTCATCAGATTTTTGGGTTAAATTGAGAGTGAAGAGGTAGTGGGTATTGAAATAAGACTTTGCCGTGTTGCGGGCCTGGCCTCGGAACAGCACGGCTTCTAAAGGCGATATTCAAAACCACTTCACTTATCACACGCTTGCTGATTCTGAATGGGGTCCGGTGGCGGGGGACATTTGGGAGTTTTCCAATACGCTTTAAGTCTGTTGAGCTTCCACCAATGAGGCCGTCTCTTTGGAGTTAACAGGCGAGCATAACGTGTCGATGTATAGGACGATGTTAATTAAATATTGCGGTGCATGAAGTGGCACACTTGAAAGGGACTTGCTATGGAGAGAATTGTAACCATAGAAAAGCGAAACCGCGAACCCACCTACACACACGGCCCCGAACACTACCCATGCCAGGACAAAGTGGCAGCTGCGCTCGAGATCCCCTTATATATTATATTATTGTTGATTAGTGTGCGGCATTTAAAGAATGTTTAGTGCGGCATTTAAAGGATCTTCTGTGCGACGTCGTCAACAAAGGAAGGGACGGTTCGCTGAGATTGTTATGTTAAGTGCCTGAAATAGTTTCTTGAAGGGATCACCCCAAGCAGAGGAATCGCAGTGTAATTCTGGGTAATGTGGTGTAAATGAACACACATGAACTTTTGTTCTGCTTGGTAAATGGAGATAGAGAGTGACTGCCACACTTACAGCTGTCTGGACATTTCATATCCTAATGAGTGAACAGGCCACTCCGTCTACCACCAGCACAGGCTACTCCAACTACTACCAGCACAGGCTACTCCGTCTACCACCAGGTGGTGGGGGGGGGAGGGTTTTTTTTTTTGGGGGGGGCGCTGACAGCTTGCCGAAACAGTTTTAAAACATTGGCGGTGAACTGTTTGATGCTTGGGACCCCGAGCTCGATTTTCCGTTGGATCATCGCTGAGAGATAAGGAATTGATATTGTATAATGAAGGTGTTTGTCAAGGTTTTGTAATTGAGACAAGCTAAATTATCCTGAATGCGATTTTTTACCCCGCAATGTTGAAAGTCAAGAACACTTGTTTGTGGCGAGACACTTTCAATCATAATATAAAAGATTTGAAGTGCGAATCTTTACAGCGCGCGCTTCTATTACGGCTAAAGATACGTGATCTGTGTTGTGTCACATCAACGATAACGCATGTCGCCACTGGCAGCCCTGACCCCATCACCCTGCATAACTCCGCCACGTTTTACAGATGAACAGTGCCACTGGCAGCCCTGACCCCATCACACTGCATCACCCACCATGTATTACAGATGATTACAGGCACTGGCAGCCCGGACCCCCTCACACTGCATCACTCTGACATGTATTACAGATTATACCGATGCACGCAGCCCTGACCCCTATCAAAATGAAGAAACTCCGCATGTTATATGGCTTGATACAGGCAACTGGCAGCCTGACCCTAACACTGAATCATCCGCCATGTTGTTACCAGATTGATAAGTGCACTGGCAGCCCTGACCCCCATCACATGGAATCACTTGCCATGTATTACAGATTATACAGGCCACTGGCAGCCTGACCCCTATCACCACGCATCACCTCCGCCATGTTTCAAAGATGAACAGTTCCACTGGCAGCCCTGACCCCATCAAACTGAATACTCCGCCTGTTATAGGTGATACAGTGCCACTGGCAGCATGACACCTATCCACTGCATCATCCGCCAAGTATATGGCTGATACAGTGCCACTGGCAGCCATGACCCCATCACTGCCATCACTCTCCATGTATACAGATGAACAGTGCCCAGGGGCCAGCCCTGACCCCAATCACACGCATCCACCCCTCCATGTTTACAGATGATACAGTGCCACTGGCAGCGCCTGAACCCCATCCCACTTGCAATCACTCCTCCATGTATAAGAGGATACAGTGCCACTGGCACACTGACCCCAATCACACTGCATGATCACCGATCTCTTACAGAGATACAGTGCCACTGACAGCCGACCCTTTCACAATGCATCACTCCGCCATGGTATATGGCTGATACAGTGCCACTGGAGACCTGACACACCTATTCACCGCTGCATCACTCCACATGTATACAGATGATACAGTGCCACTGGCAGCCCTGACCCCTATACAACTGCATCACTCACATATATATGGCTGATACAGTGCCCCGGCCGCCCTGACCCCCATAAACTGACCTATGATGGAAATTACACTCTTTCATCTGCTTAAGTGGGAGAACACACAACAATTGGGGGTGGGGGGGGGGGACTACCTACTTTTTTCTCTCTGTATACAGTTTTAATGGTATTTCCAATACATTCGTTTTCTTGTTCACTTGTAGACACAAAAAAAATCCATATTGTCTTGTGTAAGAATACATGTGTAAGACCCCGCTTCTGCTGCCGGTTGGGACAGCGAGCCTATGATGGTGGTATAGGGGCGTATTCTTCTTCTGGTGGTAGATGTGGTAGACAGAGTAGCCTAGTGCTGGTGGTTGTGTGGAAGACGGAGCAGCCTGTGCTGGTGTAGAGGTGGTAGACGGAGTAGTCTGTGCTGTGGTAGATGGAGTAGCTGTGCTGGTGGTCGATGGTGGTAGACGGAAAAGTAGCTGTGCTAGTGGTAGAGGAGTAGCTGTGCTGGTGGTAGATGGTGGTAGACGGAGTAGCCCGGGGGTCTTGCTGGGGTAGATGGAGTAGCTATGCTGGTGGTAGAAGGAGTAGACTGTTGCTGGGGGTTGAGGGTGATAGATGAGTAGCTTGCTGGTGGTAGAGGGTGGTAGACTGGAGTAGATGTGATGTGGTAGATGGTGGTAGATGGAGAGACTATGCTGGTGATAGAAGGAGTAGCCTGTGATTGGTGGTTGATGGTGGTGGATGGAGTAGCCTATGCTGGTGAGAAGGAGAGCTGTTGTGGGGTTTGGGGAGATGGAAGTAGACTGTGATGGTGGTAGATGGTGGTACGACAGATTAGCCTTGCTGGTGGTAGATAGAGTAGCCTATGCTGGTGGTCGAAGGGTAGTCTGTGCATGTGATTGATGCGTGCTAGAAGGCGTAGCCTGTGTGTGGAGATGGAAGTAGCTGTGCTGGTGGTAGATGGGAGGAGCCTTTGCTGGTTGTAGTGGTGGTAGACGGAAAAGCTTGCTGGTGGTAGACGGATAGGCCTGTGCTGGTGGTAGAAGGAGTAGCCCTTTGCTGGGTAGTAGTGGTGGTAGACGGAAAAAGCCTGTGGCTGGTGGTAGACGGGTAGCCTGTGCGGGGCTGATGGTGGAAGACGGAGCAGCCTGTGCTGGTGGAGAGGGAGTAGCCTGTGCTGTGGTTGATGGTGGTAGGTGGAGTATCCTGTGCTGGGGTTGATGGTGGTAGAAGGGAGTAGCCTGTGCCGGTGGTAGAATGGTAGTAGATGGGTAGCCTCTTTGTTGGTTGATAGTGAAGAAGGAGGAGCTGTGCTAGTGGTAGATGGTGGTAGATGGAGTAGCCCGTGCCTGGTGGGAGATGGAGTAGCCTGTGTGGTGGTAGTGGTGGTAGACGGAGTATGCCTGTGCTGGGGTAGATGGTGGTAGAAGGAGTAGCGGTGCTGGTGATAGATGGTGGTCGTGGAGGAGTTTGTGCTGCGTGGTAGATGGAGTAGCCTGTGCTGGTGGTAGATGGTGGGTAGACGGGAGTAGTTTGTGCTTGTGGTAGATGGAGTAGCCTGTGCTGGTGGTAGATGGTGGTAGACGGAGTAGTTTGTGCTGGTGTAGATGGAGTAGCCTGTTGATGGTGGTAGATGGTGGTAGATGAGTGCCCGTGCTGGTGGTAGCTGGGAATAGCCTGTGTGGTGGTAGATGGTGGGTAGAGGAAGAGCTGTACTGGTGGTAGATGGTGGTAGAGGAGTAGCCTGTGGTGGTGGAGAGGAATAGCCCTTGGCTGATGGTAGATGGTGGTAGACAGAGTAGCCTGTGATGTGGTAGATGGTGTAGGGGAGGAGCCTGTGCTGGCTGGTGATATTTTGAGAGGCGCGGAATAGCCCGTGCTGGTGGTAGATGGTGGTAGACAGAGTAGCCTGTGATGGTGGTAGATGGTGGTAGACGGAGTAGTTGTGCTGTGGTAGACGGGAGTAGCCTGTGCTGGTGGTAGATGGTGGTAGAAGGAGTAGCCTGTGATGGTGGGTGATTGTGTAGACGGAGTAGCCTGTGCTGAGTGGTAGATGGTGTGAAGGGTAGCTGTGTGGGTGGTAATGGAGTAGCCTGCGGCTGGTGATAGCTAGAGTAGCCTGTGATGGGGTTTTTGGATGGTAGGACGGAGTAGCAGGTGCTGGTAGTAGTTGGAGAGCCTGTGTTGGGGTAGAGGGGAATAGCCGTTCTGGTGGTAGATGGGGTCGACGGAGTAGCCTGGTGTGGTGATAGATGTGGTCGATGGGAGTAGCCGGTGCTGGTGCTAGATGGTGGTGATAGAGTGTTGTGCTGGTGGTAGACGGAGGAGCCGGGTGGTGCTTGATTGGTGGTAGACGGAGTAGCTGGCTGGTAGTAGTTGGAGTAGCCTGCCTAGTGGTAGACGGAGTAGCCTGTGTGGTGGTTGATGGTGGTAGAGGAGTAGCCTGTGCTGGTAGTAGTTGGAGTGCCTGGCTGTGGTGATGGGTAGACGGAGTAGCCGGCTGGTGGTAGATGGAGTTAGCCTGTGTGGTGGATAGACGGAGTACCTGTGCTGGT
>CM070041.1:8902591-8913017 GCA_036250615.1 Ptychadena robeensis
TAACACATGTGACATCAAATGTCAAATAACAGACACATAGGTGCCATTAATTTCTTTCAAATCAATTGTTTCTTAATCTCACAGGCCAAATATAACCACACTGCGTAAAACTGTACTCACTATCAATGTGCACTTTTTTTCTGTCAATAAATTAATATTCATAGTATGTTTTCTAATAGAGATTTTTTTGTGACTAGCTGAATTTTCTATTTAATTTAAAAGCCCCTGAACATGTTATCATCACCACAATTACTGGTACATAAAAAAAGTTCAATATTTCAAGTCAAGTTGAATTTTATTCATGTCGAAATTTTGACTTAACCTAAATCGTAATTTATTGCAAGTTATTGCTCGATGTGCAAGAGCAATATTTTTTGTTTTTGTAATGTCCTCTAAACCCCTTTCTACATCTCCAGCAATTTAGTGATGATTTGTTCAGGAGCTTTGCATTCAACTCACAAAATTAACCATCTCTATCTCCTTAGTAGAGATGGTCGAATTTTTCGACTTGCTAACTTTGTGAGCTGATTGCAAAGCCCCTGAACATGGAATCATCACCAAAATTGCTGGAGATGTAGAGAAGGGTTGGAGGAACATTTGAAAAAAATAAGTTTTGCATAAATTAAGTTCAAAACCTAAGTCGAAATTACGATTTTCGAAATTTTGACTTGAACCTAATTTGTGCAAAAACTGTTTGTGTTAGAGACATACTTTTTCTTTGCAGTATACCCCCAACCCTTCTCTACATCTCCAGCAAGTTTGGTGATGATACCATGTTCAAGGGCTTTGCAATTAACTCGAAATTGTGATAATGGATTCGACCATCTCTACTCCTTAGCAATGTTAAGGAGAGTAGCTTAAAAATCACCCTTTTCTATACATTCACCACGGTAACATTTGGCAAAACTTCAGCCGTTACCGTACACCAGTTCCTGGTCTCAGTGATTTTCCAGATCTCCGCCGGCTGGATTTTCCGTCCCTTTGGAAAGGGGACAGGCAGCCGCCGCCGCCTTGTAGTCTCTTCCAGGACAATGCGAGGAAATTTCAGCGGGGTTTGTTCCAACTCATCTGTGATAAATGAGAAGATAAGGCAATCAGTGCACAACATGACACTCTGTTCAGTTAGTTAGACACTCTTCAGAACTATTCAGGTGTGCTCTCGCAGCTCAGAAATCTGACATAGGGGGGTATCTCACTATAAATGTGTCTTTATCGCAGCGTACAATTCATGGAGCATCCGCATTACCTAAGGCTTAACCTGGGTCATTTATCACTCACGTTACCCATCAGTCCTCCGGCTGCACAAAGCTTTGGAATTTATCTTGGCAGAAAATTTTTATTTTCTTTGATATTGATCATTAATCTTTTTTTTTTTTTCTTAAGTCCCTTTTCTTGACAAATGCTTGCAAAACTCCATCACCTATTTGCGAGGACCCGTGTGGCTCTCGAAGGGAGAAGGCTTCAGCCCTACGGGAGTCGAAGTCTACGTTCGAGGCGTTGTGTCGGCCCTACGTCAACGATTGAAATCAGCGAGGAGCTACAGCAGCCAGGTGAGTTATCACGCTCTTTGTATTTTTTTTCTCTCTCCCTCCATGGCAATGATTGGCACCATGTCATAAAGAGGTGTGACATCTATACACTGAGCTGTGCTACCCATTAGGATGCAAGAGATACATTCACAGCATCTGAGCCAGGCTTCGGTAATATAGAGCTAATTGCATGCGTATTGTGTGGGATGTTGTGTTTCATTTACTGCACACTGTGCGCGGATTAGAGTGCAGAGAGGCTGAACTGGACCACATAAAAGACCCTGATTATTGGAGGTATTGTCCGTACCAGACAACTCTCTTTATCGTTTATGTATTCATCTCATATAGAGCCAGAGTGCTCCTCAAACAGCACTGAGCCAACCAAAACCCAAAGAAGCTGACAATCTACTGTATTATAATTACTGATGTGCTCACTAACTGCTCAGAGGTCCATAAACTGCATATTAAATATAAGGAATCTATAAAGCAGAAATCAAAGACAAATTCTGATTGGTTGCTCCTACATAAAAACACTTCTACCTAGCTTTTCTGTAACCCTTATCCTATGTAATAGGTAACATCTAATAGTTATTTTAGAGACCTGTACTGTTTATTAGTATTCTATCCAATCAAACTCTGTTTTCTACTAACTAAATACTATTAAACCTCATGGCCACATTTCTATATCAACTCTATCGCCATATGAACATATCAACCCTATCAACTCTATGGCCATATCAACATATTAGCTCTTTGACCATATCAACATATCAACTCTGTCGACTGTATATTAACTCTATGGCCATATCAACTCTTTGCCCGTATCATCATATCAACTCTATTGTCATATCAACATATAAACTTTATCAACTCTATATCAACTTTATATCAACATATCAACTATATATATCCATCTCAACATATCAACTTTATATCAACATATCAACTATATATATCCATCTCAACATATCAACTTTATGTCCATATCAAGTCTATGACCATATCAACATAATCATTCTATGGCCATATCAACATAGCAAGTCTATGGCCATATTAACATAGCAAGTCTATGACCATATCAACATAATCATTCTATGGCCATATCAGCATAGCAAGTCTATGACCATATCAGCATAATCATTCTATGGCCATATCAACATAGCAAGTCTATGACCATATCAGCATATCAACTCTATGACCATAACAACATAGCAACTCTATAGCCCTATCAACATAGCAAGTCTATGGCCATATTAACATAGCAAGTCTATGACCATATCAGCATATCAACTCTATAGCCATATCAACATATTAACTCTATCAACTCTATATCAGAGTTGTTATGAGTCAACGGTGACCAATGACCATATGTTGAGATGACTCTACGATGACCATATCAACATAATAACTCTATGAAATCTATGACCATATCAACATAATAACTAAGAACTGTATGACCATATCAACCTAATAACTCTATGACCATATCAACATATAAACTCTAGGAACTTTATGAACTCTATGGCCATATCAACATAATAACTCTATGAACTCTATGGCCATATCATCTCTGTGGCCAGTAACACTTATGTGTTTTGTAAGGAAACATCAGAAACTTGCTCTATTTCAGGGGCGTCAGACTCTGGCCCGGGAGGCAAATCTGGCCCATTGTGTGACTATATTTGGCCCGCAAGATGAATTTTTACCTTTTATCTAAAAAATTTATGGAAAAAATAAATGGAACAGATGTGTGTTTTGTTTGACACTTTATGTCACATGTGTTATAGTATTACGCTTTGCTTTTTCCAGATTCCACATTAAGGTAAAACTTAAGTTTGTTTCCATTGTAGATATTTTGTCAATGAATATCAAGGTCTTTAATTTTGCCCCCCCCCCCCCCCATGTGTTTGAAATTGACCATTGACCTGTATTTGTTAATTATAAAACATCAAACCTCACTTTAATAATGCCCAACAAGGAATTGGTTTCCTTTTCCATTACTACTTTGCAGTGGGTTGTGGCGCTATTTATTTGCAATTGGTGTGCCTATACACTTGGCAACAAACCCATGCTAGGTGCACATGGTGTGAGCTCTGTTGCATGTCTTATGATTTCCTGCATGTCCAGGTTGGGTTAGGTTTACATAATATATATGAGTGGGAAATACTTCCTATTAATGTGTAACAAGTAGAAGATAATCTACTTGGCTGCCCGGCATCGGAGTCCTCCCATCCCTGGCATCATTGATGACACATTAGACGTGTGTGTCAGGATCAGGTACTGAGGGGGCGACCAGGAAGGCAATACATACTGAGATCCAGACTGAGATGGTGGTGACAAAAAACAGATTTAATGAAGAACCTACAGGCAGGAACAAAAACAGGTGCAAAAGTCCAGGGGAAAAGGGGTGTCCAGGGTTCAGGGATCGGGTTCAGGGACAAGAAGCATAAACCCAGAGAAAGCATGAAGTCCTGACAAGCAAACAGCAACAATGAACAGCAAGTGTGGTCTGGATGAAGCACACCTAAATAGCCCTAAGCTAACGAGGAAGGTGTGAGCTCCACCCAGCCCACGCTTGCAGGGAGCCACCTGCTGGTGACTGTGGGTCCAACCCATGGATGGGCAATCACAGTGCCACCAGGCGGTGACCAGAACAACCAGGGTCCTAACAGTGTAGTGGGGGCATGACCGGGATGTTTTGATTATGCATGGCCTGGAAAATGTGTGATATTTTGCTAATACAAATATTGCCTAAAATGCTCATCACTACTCTGGAGAAGGTGCAGGGCCACAATCAGGTTGGGACAGGGGGCACACCTGTCTGGGGCCTGAACATCTAAGGGGGCCCGCAGTCCGCTGCCCGGCGGGTGCCATGACTGTCATGACTGCCAGAAGCATTCTCAGGACCCCATAGACATAAGGAGGTTTGTAGTGGTAAGCAGCCTCTGGAGCCCTCAAAGTATGGAGCCCTGAAATTTCACATGGCGGCCTTGAGGAGGTGCACAAGAAAACCCGCCATGGACTAGCATTCAGAAACAGCAAAGGATAAGTCGTGCATGGCCAGCCGGACTGCACAGCAATGTTGAAAGGAGAAATGGGAGCTGTTGTGCGTCCATGAGTGCAATCCAGGGCAAAAGAAATGTTGAGCTTGAATATTCGAATTGCAAATTTCGCAAATAAGGCGGCGGATATTCAATGCAAAAATAAATAGCATCTGACCATTCATTTTGAAGGTAATCACGAGGTGATAATTGCAAATATTTGTGAATATCGAATCGAATATTAGTAGAATTATTCACGAAATATGGCAAATTCAAATATTGCCCATGCTGCTCATCATTTGTCAATAAGTCAGAAAAAATTGTCAAATGACCAAAGTAATCGGACACTTTATGTAATGTGTTCCATTCAGGGTTCAATGACTATGACTACCTGGTGACTACCTGGATACGGCCTCACCCCACAACTACAGATAAATATAGCGAAGTTCAATGAAGTGAAGATAATCTTGCAGCGCACCACCAAGTAGCAAAATAACAAGTTACCCTGCAAATGCACTTAACACTTTCAGTAACAGGGAGTCTCCGTCTGATTAGCATTCTTCTTCTGTAGTTGTGCTGTTGGTGGGGGTGTTGAATGTGGAATGTCATTGTGCTCCGTTCTAGTGTTTGGGAACAAACACTGCTATGGGGGGGATGTGTGAAAGGGCTCTTGTCATGTCACTGAATGAGCAAGACCGCAGCTTCAGTGTGTTTCAAGCAGGGAGGCTGTCATTCACCGTTCTAATGTAAGCTAGTGGAGGCCAAGTCACAGGAGTCTGAAATACAGTACATTTTATTCATTGTCGCCCCACTTAAAAAAAAAAATTCCTGTTTTGTGGTAACACACAATTAGACACCCAATCAGCCCTAAGCAAATGCAAAGTGAACCCAGCCGTACAACAATAGTAAGTCATTGACATTAGGTGCAGCGTTTTACATCTGAAAGGTGCTATCATCCTATTCATTATCAACAAAGTGACAAGTTGATGAGGATGCTCTTATGTTTAAATAGTGAGGTAATCAATAGGAACTAAGTTGGGGTACACACAGATCTGACCTGAGAACTCAACGGTAAAGTCCCCCATACACCACATACAATTACCATGCAACTTTTGTACAACCAACTTTTCTTCAACCAAAACCATGTAATATGAGGACCTTTCTACTCCTTCCAATCACTATGTATTCTATCAGGGAGGACCCGGCACTACATAGCAGTGATATATACCTTCCAATCACTATTTATTCTATCAGGGAGGACCCAGCACTACATAGCAGTGATATATACCTTCCAATCACTATGTATTCTATCAGGGAGGACCCGGCACTACATAGCAGTGATATATACCTTCCAATCACTATGTATTCTATCAGGGAGGACCCAGCACTACATAGCAGTAATATATACCTTCCAATCACTATGTATTCTATCAGGGAGGACCCAGCACTACATAGCAGTGATATATACCTTCCAATCACTATGTATTCTATCAGGGAGGACCCGGCACTACATAGCAGTGATATATACCTTCCAATCACTATTTATTCTATCAGGGAGGACCCAGCACTACATAGCAGTGATATATACCTTCCAATCACTATGTATTCTATCAGGGAGGACCCGGCACTACATAGCAGTGATATATACCTTCCAATCACTATGTATTCTATCAGGGAGGTCACTATACTACATAGTTGTTGGTAGGTCTCATGGAAGTTGTATGGAGGAATCTGAAGGTGTATGGGGGGCTTAACAAATGACAACATGCTAAGTAATATCTAGTGATATATATGTGTATATAAGTTATACATAATTACATATTATAATATATAATTACATATAAGTAATATCATATATGGTTACAATGGCCTCCCCAAAAAAAAACACCAAAATGTGTTAAAAGATTGTAAAACATCTACCGTAGATATGTATAAGACGATTTTTTCAGCACCCAAAATGTGTCTCCAAAATTTTGAAGTTTGTGAGTAAATGTAGACATTTATGAGGATTTAAATAATGATTAAAAATAAGTATTGCTCTAGGCCATGTAAGAATATTTAAATAATTATTAAAAATGGGTATTGCTCTAGCTCATATAAGATTATTAAAACGATTATTAAAAATAAGTACATGTAAGAGTATTAAAATAAGCATTGCTCTTGCTCATATAAGAGTATTAAAATAATAATTAAAATAAATATTGCTCTAGCACATGTAACAGTATTAAAATAATTCTTGAAAAAAAATATTGTTCTAGCACATGTAATTATTAACATAAGTATTGCTCTAGGCCATGTAAGAATATTGAAATAATTATTTAAAAATATTGCTCTAGCACATGTACAAGTATTAAAATACATGTTGTTCTAGCTCATGTATGAGTATTTAAATAATGATTAAAAATAAGTATTGCTCTAGCACATGTAAGAGTATTTAAATAATCATTAAAATAAGTATTGCTCTAGGCAATGTAAGAATATTATATAAATTATTAAAAATCGGTATTGCTCTAGCTCATATAAGATTATTAAAACGATTATTAAAAATAAGTACATGTAAGAGTATTTACATAATTATTAAAATAAGTATTGCTCTAGCACATATAAGAGTATTAAAATAATAATTAAAATAAATATTGCTCTAGCACATGCAACAGAATTAAAAAAAGTATTGAAAAAAAAGTATTGTTCTAGCACATGTAATTATTAACATAAGTATTGCTCTAGGCCATGTAAGAGTATTTAAATAATAATTAAAAATAAGTATTGCTCTAGCACATGTAGGAGTATTAAAATAATTATTAAAATAAGTATTGCTCTAGCACATTTAGGAGTATTAAAATAACTATTAAAAATAAGTATTCCTCTAGCACATGTAGGAGTATTAAAATAACTTTTTTTTAAAAGTATTGTTCTAGGTCATGTAAGAGTAAGAAAATAATTAACACAGCAAAATTAGGTGAAGCTATGTGGATTCTATGTGATTAGAGTCCCTGTCTAAACTATAAGTGTATCATTCTAGCTTTCATTACCAGGCAGATAACTTGTGCTATACTGCCATGTCTTTATGTTTTTAAACAATATTAATATTGGTTATTAAATATGATATTTTGTTTTGTACAAATACAGATGTTCATTTGATATGTGGCTTTTAAAGTCATGTATTGCTCTAGCACATGTAAGAGTAGTAAAATAATTATTAAAAATATGGATGGCTCTAGCACATTTAGGGGTATTAAGATAAGTATAGCTCTAGCACATGTACAAATATGAAAATAAGTATTGCTCTAGCACATGTTAGAGTATTAAAATAATTATTACAATAGGCTTTGCTGTAGCTCATGTAAGAGTATTAAAATAATTATTAAAATATGTATTGCTCTAGTACATTAAAACATAACATAAAAATATGAAAATAATCCAAAATGTAGACATATGGATAGATTAATTAATGGAACACCCAGTATATTAAAGACTCCTTTTGTTGGATCGGGTACATTGTATTTAGAGAGTTATAAGGTCACTGTTAGGTAGAGTACTCCATGATTGGGTGTGAGATGGTATGGGATTACCAATTTAAAGGTTGGCAGATCTTGAGATCCCAAATGTATATAGGTTAATTAATAAAATAACTGTTAGTTGGATTGGATACATTCTCAATGTTAGGTAGAGTGTGCCAGATCTATATTGGCTGTAAGATGATAGATCACTTTGTACAAGGTTATATATCTATTGGGTTGGCAGATCTTGAGAACCAAAATGAGGAATAATGAATTAATAGAAGACAAATATTTTATATTTTTAAGACTCCTTTTTTTTGTAATGGACACATTGTATTTAGATGGTTAGCAGGTCAATATTAAGCCCCCCATACACCTTTAGATTTCTTCATACAATTTCCTTTAGCTCTACCAACAACTATGTAGTGCTCCCTGATAGAATTCATAGTAATTGGAAGGGTTAAAAAGCTCCTTATATTACATGGTTTTGGTAGAAGAAAAGTGGATTGTACAGAAATTGTATGGTAAGATTGTAAGGTGTATGGGGGCCTTTAGGCAGATCAACATTTAACTTAATTTAAAGGTTGGAAAATCATGAGATCCAAAAAAAAGGCGGTGTAAAAATCTAGGTTCAGGCTCGGTGCTCAGAAGTAGCAATACAGGTGATGGCAGGATCAACAGTGCTAATCCAGAGGGAGTAATCAGAAGCGTAGTCGGTAACAAGTGTGGGTCAAAAGCCAAAGGTGCCAGATAACAAAGGGAGCAAGATGACGTGTAGTCAAGTAGTCAGCAGCCAAGGGTCCATACACAGATGATAATAGCGAATGTACGATAAGCATGAGCAGGAAGAGCAAGATATTGGCAGAAGCACAATAATCTGGCAAGGAGGAAGTGCAGAGACATGGTTTATAAAGGAAGTACTAGGGAGGGGCCAGGAGTTCAGGATTTACCAAGAACTAGGTGTCATGGCTATGAGATGTGTTAGGTGTATCAGATTTAATTAATAAAATACGTTTGAGACAAATATTTTGTATCTTATGACACATTGTTTTTAGATAGTTATGAGGTTATTAGGTAGAGTACAGCATGATTTACATCTATATTTGGTATGAAATAATATATTCCTTTAAATTAGGTCACTGCAAATGTTGGCAACTCTTGAGACGCAAAATGAAGAGTCATTAATTTAAGAATTTTAGACAAATATTTTGTATCTCAAATATTCCTTCAGTTGGATTGGACACATTGTATGGACACATGAGCATGGCACAATTTAAATCTGTATTGGGTAAAAGATGATATATTCCTTTAAATTAGGTTATCAATATAAAGGTTATAATCTTAAGAACCAAAATGTAGATTAATTAATATAAAATGTTTTAGACAAATATATTGTATTTTGAATATTCTTTTTTTGGCTTGGGTACATTGTATTAAATAGTTATGAGGTCACTATTGGGTAGGGTATGGCATAAGGTAGATCTATGTTGGGTATAAAATAATAAATTTCTGTAAATGAGGTTATCAATGTGATGGTTGGAGAACAAAATATTTTTAGACAAATATGTTGTATCTTAAGGACTCCTTTTGTTGGATAGGACACATCGTATTTAGATAGCTCTAGCGTCACTATTCGGTACAGCATGAAATAGATCTATATTGGGTATTAGATGACCCCAGTTCGAAGGTTGGCAGATCTTGATATCCAAAATGTAGATAGATTAAATCATAAGAACTGTTAGGGCCCCCATACACCTTTAGATTTCTCTGTCAGATTTCCTTTAGATCTCCCTTTGTTTTACAAAAACCATGTAATATGAGGGACTTTCTAAACCATCAAGTCTACCTGTGTTCAATCACAGAGGACCCGGCACTACATAGTTGTTGGTAGATCTAAAGGATATCTGACAGAGAGAACCAAAGGATGTATAGCCAGCTTTAGACAAATATTTTGTATCTTGAAGACTCCTTCTTTTGGATTGGATTCATTCTCAATGAAGTCAATATTAGGAAGAGTATGACATGATAAGGATCTATACTGGCTGTAAGGTGATCAATTTGTATATATCAATTATATATCTATTGGATTGGCAGATCTTAAGAACCAAAATGTATGGTCCTTGTATTGGATTGGATACATTATATTATGGGGTCACTATTAGGTAGAGTACACCATGATATAGATCTATATTGCGTATGAGATACTCCTTGTATTGGATTGGATACATTATATTATGGGGTCACTATTAGGTTGAGTACACCATGATATAGATCTGTATCCGGGATAAGATTCCCATTGTGTTGGATTGGATACATTATGTTATGAGGTCACTATTAGGTAGAGTACACCATGATA
>CM070041.1:8925406-8938438 GCA_036250615.1 Ptychadena robeensis
GTATTCCCATCGAGCTGTCCCCGTATTCTCACCGATCTGTCCCCGTATTCTCATTGAGCTGTCCCCGTATTCTCACCGAGCTGTCCCCGTATTCTCATCGAGCTGTCCCCGTATTCTCACCGAGCTGTCCCCATATTCCCATCGAGCTTCCCACTTAGCTATCACCATATTACCACAAGCTATCCCCATATTCCATTAAGCTGAACCCGTATTCCCACCGAGGTATCCCTCAATTTATTTCCGTGAGGAAATCACATTACACTTAGGACTGCCCCGTGCCTCTTCCTTTTGTCTAAAACCCACAGACTTTCTCCCCTCTTTTTTCCTAAACCATTTGAGGACACAAATGGTTTAGGAAAACCATTTTGGGTGCTAAAAAGTCCGGCTTAAATTCGAGTATATACCGATTGTGTCTAGTCTAGTATGCTAAACAGATTATCGTCTTTTGAATGCAATGAAATAATCTTTTCTATTATCCTTAGGTTTATCTTCGCTTATTGGATTTATAGTTGGATTTATTTTGATGAAACAGAGAAATAAAGCAGGGTACAGACGGCTCGATGTTCGAGCCGCCCAATGTTCCCTGTCCGATATCGGCGGAGGTGGAGAGTTAGCTCTGTTCTCTTCCCACCTTAGCCAATGCTTGCATGGAGACCCACGATCTCCATGCAAAGCCACAAACCTTTGCCGTATTTACGGTCATGTTCGATATGGCTGTTTCCATATCTTCACGCCTGTACCCTGCTTGAGGAAGTCTAATTTGCATATAAACCGGCTACAAAACTCGAATATAACAACACACAGTGTGGGATCTATAAATGTAAAACAAAACCTGGAATGTATTTTCTGTTCTTTACACACTCGCATACCTGTGATTTATTTTTTATCCCAGAACCACAGACTATGATGTCACGTCGTTACCTTTGTCACAAGTTGCTAATTTGAAATTTCAGATTCTCACACAATGCAAAAAGTGCAATTCTGATAAACCTCTACGTGAACTCGTTACTATCGAGGAACCGGGATTGTGCTGATATCAGCAAGAATTATATCTGAAAGGAAAAATCTATACCGTATATACTCGAGTATAAGCCAATTTCTTTCAGAACCCAAATTGTGCTGAAAAAAATGGAAATTCAGCTAATATTCGGATCATGGGTGAAAATTTTAGGGAGAGAAGTAAATGTGCTGGAGAAGTATTGGAAGTTTTGTTCTAGCACATGTAGTTTTTGCATGAATTAGGTTCAAAGTCGCAATTTTAACTTAATTTATGCAAAATGTACATTAAACCTCCTGAGCGTTCTGCATAAGTTATCTCGGGTTGAGTTTCATTGATCATTAGTGATGGCCAAACATCAGCTGTGGCTGTTTGCCAACAGGCGAATCGAACTTCTGCAAATACCCGCCGCGAACATGCGAACGGCGAACCTCCATTGACTTCAATGGAGGGCGAACTTCTCACACCTTCAGGTCATATTTGTAGCCAAAATATCAATTAAAAAAAAAGTCAAAAGGGTGTGACCACCTGCACAGTGTCATGCCAGAGGGGGGACGAATGGCTAAACTTCTCCCCCTTCTCCCCCTTTTCTTCAGGTCTAATGGCCGGAAATCACATCTAGATTACAGATTTTGCCAGACGTTACCGGACAGCACCTTCTGCAGAGCATCACATTTAGTCAGATCTCTCTGCAATGTATAATACAGCATACCCCACCTACAGAGAAGGACTTGATGATTTGACTTGACTTGACTTGATGATGTGATTTAGTACTGATGAACTACATGTAACAGCTTAGTTATAGCTACAGATCACTGGATCCCTCAATCAGCAGCAGCTCTCCCTATCTATCTAGTACTGGAGACACAGGATAAATGTAAAAATGGCGGCTGGGGGGCTTCTTTTATAAGGGGGGGTGTCCTCCAGGAGGGAAAAACGTGTTATTGGCTGTACTGTCCCACCTAAAAATAGTATGTGGGGTTGCACTTTGTCTCCATGTTATGGTATAGGGGGCGGGTCGAACATCAATAATGTTTGCCGGCATTGCGAACTGCGAACATGCTATGTTCGCTGCGAACTGTCTGCCGGGCGAACTTTTCGGCCATCACTATTGATCATGAACCTCAACCCGAGATAACTGCGCGCAGACTACGTACACACCGATCCTTCCAGGTCTGCCCCGGGATATTAAGATATTATGCACCGGGAAGCTTTACGAAAAGAAATATAGCATGTCACCATTCATTTGGTGCCAATTGCAATGTGGATGCATTGCGAATATTCACGAATATTGGGAATATTAGTAGAATTATGATTATAACGCTAATTTGAATATTGCCTATGCCGCTCATCACTATCCACTGCAAACATTTTTGGCTCTTGACTCAAGCATTAGCCGAATTGCTGCACCGAAAGATTGGGCTTATACTGGAGAATAATATTAATAAAATAAAGTAAAGAGTCAATACACAGTTAGATTTTCCATCCAATCGATCGCCTAACGTGTTTGTCGATCGAACAGAAACTCTAACAAAACAAAAGGTTGATCGGACTGGGAATGGACATGTCCGCCAGATCAGGACACAAGATGGCTCACTGTGCAGAACAGACCGTGTTAGGCTCCACCCCCTTGCCTGTGTCTCTGCGTGTTAGCTGAGACACAAGCAAGGGGGTGGAGCCAAACATGGACTGCTCTGCACAGTGTGGGGGTGGAGCAATACACAGACTGCTCTGCTCTGAACCCTTCCTGTGTCCAGATCCCCGCTAGAGATGGTGGAATTTTTCGACTTGCTAACTTTGTGAGCTGATTGCAAAGCCCATGAACATGGTATGATCACCAAAATTGCTGGTGATGTAGAGAAGTGTTGTGGAAACATTTGAAAAAAAAAGTTTTGCTCTAGCACATGGAGTTTTTGCATAAATTAAGTTAAAAACTAAAGTCGAAATTCCGATTTTTGAAATCTTGACTTTGAACCTCATTTGTGCAAAAACTATTTGTGTTAGAGACATACTTTTTTTGTATTATACCCCCAACCCTTCTCTACATCTCCAGCAAGTTTGGTGAGGATACCATGTTCAGGGGCTTTGCAATTAACTCGAAATCTTCGAAATGGTCGAATTTGTAAAAAAAAAATTCGACCATCTCTAATCGCCGCTCTGTCAGGCAGCAGCTGGAACCTGGTTAATGGGAACCCTGGTCCAAGTGTACACAGGAACAGACTCCCCACTGAATGGGTCGATCGAACCTAAAGACTAGAATCCATGTATTTGTTCTCTTCATTGCCAAAGATAAAACTTATCATTTTCCTGAGTTTAACTTTGCCTCCGCTCAACCCGCTTGATTGCGGGTCGAACGAAGAGATGCCCATGTGCAATTGATCCCGGTTAGATCAACCCAGCGATCGATTGGGGGCTGATTTCACGGGTATTGACCCAACATGCAAATATAAAAAAATGTTTGCATGTTGAGCGGAAACAAAGGAAAAATCAGGGCAGGAAAGCGATAAGAAGCTTAAGTTTTCTCTTTGGCAATGTAGAGGACAAATCCGTGAATTCTAGTTTGGGTAAACACCGTGAAGATGAAACATCAGGTTAAACAAACAGTCGTTGGGTAAGAAGGGAAGATTGACGATAAGACAAACGAAGGAAAAGTTCACCTCGGTGATTGGGATAGCTCGCAGGCAGATGGCCAGGAAGTCTAACAAGACTTATCGAGTGTAAAAAAAACAGAAGACGCTGTAATATCCTGTTATGTGTTGTGACATTGGCTGCGGCGTGCGGATAATGCTCAGTAAAGTGATAGAAGTCCCTCCGGGCTGAAGGTAGGAGAGACGCGGAAAGGTGTGACGCTTCCCAGGATTGTGATTGACAGGCGGTTATGGGATGTGACAGCATTCATGTTCAGTTGATGATAGCTCAACAAAGTATGGAAGTGCGGTCACTGCGCGCAGGTCTCTTTGGAAATTTAGAGCGTCGCTGGGCTCAAGTCTTTGTTTTGGATTAATTCAATTTTGATATATATACAAATTATCAAAAAGCTTATACTAGTTCATTTGTTTCTGGGACCCGTACCCCCTGTTTGAGTTCTCCACAGGATGCTTACCTGCTCTGTAGCTGTGGGAATTAAGGTAGCTGTGGGGACTAAGACTAAGTCTAAATCATGTCTCTGCGCACTCTACGGCTCCACAGGCCTACATGGCCTACAGGATCCAACAGAGCTCCTCTCACTGCTCTCTCCCTCTGACGAAGTCCAAGCCCCTCCCTTATTTGGGCCTTATATTACCTTTGCCCCAGGCTGGCCACTCCCAAATGACACATCTCAGTTACATCAGATGGAAGATTTCAAATCATATAACATTCCCATTCCCTCAGCAAAACACAGTTAACCCTTCACATTCTTTATCCTGGTAACTCATACACATAATACACAGTCCAATTTCCCACATGCCGACGCCACAAGCATGGCAGGGAAGGCCTCCTGTACCATCCTGATGGTGGCCCTGGGTTGGTCCAATCATGTGACTGGAGAGCAGCAGATTACTGATATGTTGTCTTGCATTTTACAACTTTAAGAATGTGAAGCCCAAACTTTTTTTACTTCCTTTCTCAATCACAGTGGGGGGGACACAGTGACTGTGTCATTTGAAGGTGAGAGACCTTCTGTTAGGTCTGCAGGGCCACCAGGTGGATTGCAATCATGGACACACATCCTCTCCCAGTTTTCTTTTCAGCGTCGCTATGTTGGTTGCCCGATCAGGTGCATTGTACCGACATATGTTCCACAAGTGTCTGTGATCCATGGCAGGTTTTTATGTGTACCTCCAACAGACATTGGCAGATCCAGGTGATCCACTTCACCCATTATCTAGCCTCCAGAACTGCCCAATTTAAGCCTGGATGTTGCCCGTTCATTTTGTGTTCAGTTTGTGACCGGTGGCTTGTTCCTGACTATTCTGTCTGCTGCCTGCCCTGACCCTACTTGGACCTGACTACGCCTTTAACCTTACCCTCCTGATACCTTGTTTAGACTCTGACCCCTATTTTGTACCCAACCATCCTCTTCCTGTTGCCAACCCTAAACTGCTTGGACTAGTTCTGTGTTGTGCAGAAGTCTTAAAACTTGAATATGCAAGGGCGGGTCAGAGTGGGTGGGAAATGCAAACAGATTACATAGTAGGACAAGCCACACGCACATGTCATGTGCCCTTAATGGGGTCTTGGTTGGTGTTTCCCACCATACGTTTTTATGTGCATTGAACAATCCAAAAATTTCAAATGAAAAGCGAACCAGGTCTGAGACCTTCCCATTACTGTCTTTATCGGGAACCTTCCCATCACCTTCTGTATCTGGAACCTTCCTATCAGCTTTTGTATCTGAAACCTTCCCATCACCTTCAGTTTCCAGACCATTTGCATAACTTTCTGTTTCCAGAACCTTCCCATCACCTTCTATTTCCAGAACCTTCACATCACCTTCTGTATCCAGAACCTTTCCATTACCTACTGTTGACAGAAGCTATCCATCACCTTCTGTTTCCAGAACCTTCCCATCACCTTCAGTTTCCAGAACCTACCCATCACCTTTGGTTTCCAGAACCTTCCCGTCACCTTCTGTATCCAGAACCTTCCCATCACCTTTTGTATCCAGAACCTTCCCATCACCATCTGTTGATGTCCTCATTTGGGATTGATGTCCTCATTGGGTATTGGTGTCCTCATTGGGCATTCATCTCTTTCTAGATGAAATCTACCCAATCAGGATCAATAGAAACCAGTTAGAGGTCCAATCACTATCATATCCAAAAACAAAATAATACCATTTATATATAAACATTTTAACTTAAAAAGTAACCCCCTCCCCCAAAAGAAGCAGCCATGTTTCTTTAAATAAAAAAATGGAAACCTAAAGAAACCGGCGACCGGCGGCTTAAATAATTGAAAAGCAACCGCTGTACCAATTAAACCTCCCATAACACAATCCCATTGAATCAGACCTCAGATGCTAAAGATATCAAAGCGTTTTGTGATTGAAATTCTCCAAATACTGCCGAAGCTTGTCGAGGGGATCGCCTTTCTGTTTCCAGAACTATCCCATCATCTTCTGTATCCAGAACCTTCCCATTGCCTTCTGTTTCCAGAACCTTTTCATCATCTTCTGTATTCAGAACCTTCCCACCACCTTCTGTTTCCAGAACCTTCCCATCACCTTCAGTTTCCAGAATTTTCTAATCACCTTTTGTTTTCAGGACCTTCCCATCACCTTCTGTATCCAGAACCTTCCCCTCACTGTCTATTGATGTCCTCATTGAGCATTGATCTCTTTCTAGAACCTTCCCATCACCTTTTGTTTCCAGAACCTTCTAATCACCTTCTGTTCCTAGAACCTTCCCATCACCTTCTGCATCCAGAACATTCCCATCACCTTTTGTTTCCAGAACCTTCCCATCACCTTCTGTATCCAGAACCTTCCTATCACCTTCTGTATCCAGAACCTTCCTATCACCTTCTGTATCCAGAACTTTTGCCATCACCATCTGTTGGTGTCCTCATTAGGGATTGATGTCCTCATTGGGCATTTATCTCTTTCTAGATTAAATCTACCCAATGAGGATCAATAGAAACCAGTTAGAGGTCCAGTCACTTCCATATCCAAAAACAAAATAATACCATTTATATAAAAAAAATGTATTCGCTAAATGTAACTTGAACCCCCCCCCCTTCCCCCCAAAAAGCAGGTCCAATCACTTCCATATCCAAAAACAAAATAATACCATTTATATATATAAACATGTTAACTTTAATTTTTCTTTTCCGCTTTAAGAAAATCGATAAAAGTAACCCCCTCCCCAAATAAAAGCAGCCATGTTTCTTTAAATAAAAAAATGGAAACCTAAAGAAAGCGGCGACCGGCGGCTTAAATAATTGAAAAGCAACCGCTGTACCAATTAAACCTCCCATAACACAATCCCATTGAATCGGACCTCAGATGCTAAAGATATCAAAGCGTTTTGTGATTGAAATTCTCCAAATACTGCCGAAGCTTGTCGAGGGGATTAGAGCTTACCGCTGCTTGTGTTCGTCTTACAGAGAGACACAATGAGGATGTTTAGTGAACACCTGCTATGGTGTCAATAAAGACACTGTGAACTGAAATCGCACCAAGCCTGAAGTGACTGATGATGGGGTGCAGGTTATCATGCTGACACTATTCACAATTTTAAAGAGAGATCTGCTATTATACACTAGAGTTTATATAAAATATGCAGTGTCAGAATGAAATTACACCTGGTATTCTTGTAAAATAGCTTGTCTTTTTTTTTTTCTTAATGCAGCGACCACTTTTTTTTCTCTCTCTCTTTCGCACAGAATTACGGCGTTGTTAATTCCCTGTGAGCATTCATTTACTTGTGTACTTAATGGCTAATGTGTTCCTTTTGCGTATATTTAATGTTTCAGCTTGGAATACCGTGATAGGTTGTATGATACGTTGTGGGGGAACCTTGTTACCGCAGTGGATTGGGGGGGGGGGGGGGGGGGGTCGGATAAACAACATTGCTGAATATTTAAGATGTTTATTGTTGGCGGGAAGCAGATCTGTTCGGGATGAATTTTACAAATTCGGCGTTAGTTTTGGTGTTGTAAAAAAACAAATTACGTATTTGTTTAGCATGGGAAGTGTTACATGGGTTCGGGAGATGTATTACGTAGAGGGAAGCGTTAATTTCATTATCTCATAATATCTGTGTAATAATAATATTATTTCTTATATTTCAATTTCTCTCCACATACAACATTATTGCTCTGCTCCAGTTGGTAGCCGCTATCTCTCCACCTACAACATTATTGCTCTGCTCCAGTTGGTAGCCGCCATCTCTCCACCTACAACATTATTGCTCTACTCCTGTTGGTAGCCACCATCTATCCACCTACAACATTATTGTTCTGTTCCAGTTGGTAGCCGCTATCTCTAGTTGGTAGCCGCTATATCTCCACCTACAACATTGCTGCTCTGCCCCTGTTGGTAGCCGCTATCTGTCTACATACAACATTATTGATCTACTCCTGTTGGTAGCCGCTATCTCTAGTTGGCAGCCGCTATCTATCTACCTACAACATTATTGCTCTGCTCCACTATAAAGTCGTTATCTCTCTACCTATAACATTATTGATCTGCTCCAGTTGGTAGCTGCTATCTCTCTACCTACAACATTGTTCTGCTCCAGTTGGTAGCCGCCATCTCTCCACCTACAACATTATTGCTCTGCTCCAGTGTGTAGCCGTTATCTCTCTACATACAACATTATTGCTCTACTCCTGTTGGTAGCCACTATCTGTCTACATACAACATTATTGTTCTGTTCCAGTTGGTAGCCACTATCTCTAGTTGGTAGCCGCTATCTCTCCACTTACAACATTATTGCTCTGCTCCAGTTGGTAGCCGCTATCTCTAGTTGGAATCCGTTATCTCTCTACCTACAACATTATTGATCTGCTCCAGTTAGTAGCCCTAGCTCTAGTTTGGTAAGCCCGAATCCCTCCACCTACAACATTATTGCTCTGCTCCGTTTGGTAGCCACCGTATCTTCTCCACCTACAACATTATTGTCTCTGCTCCAGTTTGGTAGCCGCCATCTCTCCACTACAACATTATTGCTCTACTCCTGTTGGTAGCCACCATCTCCACTACAACATTATTGTTCTGTTCCAGTTGGTAGCCGCTATCTCTATTTACCCTATATCCTCCACCTACAACATTGCTGCTTCCCTTTGGTAGCCACTATTCTAGCTGGTAGCCGCCAGCTCTATCCACATACCACAATTAGTGTTACTGTTCCAGTTGGTAGACATTATCTCTCTCCTATAACAGTTTGATATGCTCCAGATGGGAGCCCTATCTTAGGGTAGCCGCTTTACTCACCTACAACATTATTGCTCTTGCTTCCAGTTGAGTTGGTAGCATTCTCTAGTTGGTAGCCCGCTATCCCTTCCACCTTGAAACATATATTATGTTACATATATTACCTAAAACATTATTGCTTAACCGTGTTGGTAGTGATACTCACATACTACAATAAAACATTTATTGCTCTGCTAAGTTGTCGCCGCTACTCTCCACCTACACATATGCTCTGTTCCGTAGCCACTATCTCTAGTTGGTAGCCGCCAGCTATCTACCTACACCATTATTGCTCTGCACCACTATGTAGCCATTATCTCTCTACCTATAACATCTGCTCCAGTTGGTAGCCGCTATGTCTAGTTGGTAGCCGCTATCTATCTACCTACAACATTGCTCTGCTCCATTTAGTAGCCACTATCTCTCCACCTACAACATTATTGCTCTACTCCAGTTGGTAGACGCTATCTCTAGTTGGTAGCCACTATCTCTCCACCTACAACATTGTTGCTCTGTTACATTTGGTAGCCGCGCGTTATCTACCTAAAACATTGTTCTGCTCCAGTTGGTAGCCGCTATCTCTCCACCTACAGCATTATTGCTTCTCTAGATAGAGAAGAATAATATGGATGACCATTGGAAAGGGCTTATCTCCTACCATGCATATGGTCACCGGGTAAGTCTAGATAGAGCAGAATCTTATGGGTGACCATTGGAGAAGGCTTATAACCATCCCTGTATATGGTCACTAGGTTAGTTCTAGAAAGAGAAGAATCATATGGGCAAATAATTAGAGAGGGCTTATTACCTACCAGCACATGGTCACTGGATTAGTTCTACATAGAGAAGAATCTTATAGGTGACCATTAGATAGGGCTTGTGACCCACCCCACATATGGTCACTGGATTAGTTCAAGATAAGGCAGAATCTTATAGATGATCACTAGAGAGGAATTATGACCCACCCTGCATATGGTCGCTGCATACATTCTAGATATAAAATAATCATATGGGTGACCATTGAAGATAGTTATTTCCCACCCCGCATATGGTCACCGGGTTAATTCTAGGTTGAGAAGAATCATATGGTTGACCATTGGAGACGGTTATTACCTACCAGTACATGGTCACTGGATTAGTTCTAGGTAGAGAAGAATCTTTTAGGTGACCATTAGATAGGGCTTATGACCCAACCTGCACATTGTCACTGGATTAGGTAAGGATAGAGCAGAATCCTATGGGTGCCGGCCGCTGATCGGGGGTGCCCACATTGGATGACAGATCCCTGTCGCCCCACAGCTAGGCCGGCCAAAGAACGGACGTGTCCGATGTTCTCTGGCCAATGCCATTAACTTCAATGAAGACCGGTATCTTCATTGAAGCTAATTGCCGGCACACAAAGGGTGCCCGCCGATGCTTACAGCTCGGAAATGCACGCTGCACACCAGAGCTGATCACACCAGCTCTGTCTGCCCCCACTCGGTGTGTGTGTGGGGGCCTTAAGTCAACAGTCATTTTGGGAAGAGTCCCCTGAAAGTAATGAAAACTTTAATGGTTGCCACCACCCACCAGTACTGCGATGATCTAAAGGTAGCCATACACAGGTCGATTTTCCACTCCATTTTTGACGTTGGTGGACCCACAGCTCCCTATGCAGCAGCCTTTCCGATCGATGGATTTTGTGGAATCGGCCATTTTAGAGATCGGCTCATGTCCCAATCAGCCACAAATCGGATTCCCAAGATGGTGTTGCATCGATTCCCGATCCGAATAATTGCCGATTCCACTATCGCCTGGAAAGATTGGATCGGCAATTGATCGCTGACAAATCGACCTGTGTATGGCTACCTTAAGAGAGTGGATCCCAACTGAGACATAGTTGGCAGTAAACACTTCATGGAAGGTCTAAACCTTTATTTCTGTATCCAAAAGCACATAACATTCTGCAGATTTCCTCTCATCCTAGAAATTCCCTGAAGGTGGAGAATGACACTCACTAATATTTGATAACTGTTGCTGACATATGTTTTGAGTTGATAAGTGTGATTAGCAGGTCCTCAAGGTGGTGATTGTCATGTATGTTAATATTTCTGTATGTTCTTTCTGCAGTCACAGGTGTAGTCTCTCCCTAGAATCTATTATAGAGAAACCTGAACCGTGACAACACTTTTTTCTTTGCAATTTAAAAAAATAATCTCTGCCACGAATATAGTAACGCTGTTCCAATAAACACCCGAATCCTACTAAAAACACTTTTTAATTTCAAATGGGAATGTTACATTAGACGGAATACATTGGCATATGGCTACCACCTACGTCTGGCTTATCAAAGTTAAAGGGAAAGCATGGTGGTTAGCAGTGTAGGCTTGCAGCATGGGGGTCCTGCGTTCAATTACCATTTGTTTAGGTTTCCTCTGGTTACCATCCAAAGGTTAACTGTTTCCTGACAGCACAGCGAAAGGCAAACACTCAACAGTGGCTGAAAATGAAGTTGAGTGCTTCGTTTACATGACCTGTTGTATATGAAAAGAGAAGCGTGCCTTAGTCGTTCTGTTTGTCTTTGTTAAAGCAAACACTTCAAATCATTATTCTGTAGTGGCAGAACCATATGGAGAGCATAGAAAACAGGAGTCTCTCAACAAAGGTCCCACTGCCCCTTGCTCAAGAGCTTTGCAATTAGCAAAGTACAAGCTACCTTCAGTGATGTGACCTTTGGGTGGGCTGGGTGACCAGATAGGAAGTTGGTCATGTGATTAAAGGAGAATTTTTGTTGTTATTGCCCGAGTCATTGGCTTCAACACTTGACTCAAAAATGAACTCAAAAGTAAGCATCTACACTCACCAGCCACTTTATAAGGCACACATGTCCAACTGCACGTTGACGAGAATTACTGATCACATGGTGGCAACTCAATGCATTTAGGCATGGTGACATGGTCAAGACTAACCGCTGCAGTTCAATCTGAGCTTCAGAATGGGGAAGAAAGGTGATTAAACTGACTGTGAACGTGGCGTGGTTGTTGGTGCCAGGCGGGCTGGTCTGAGTATTTCAGAAACTGCTAATTTTCTGGGATTGTCACACACAACCATCTCTAGGGTTTACAGAGAATGGTCCGAAAAAGGGAAAACCTCCAGTGAGTGGCAGTTCTGTGGGCACGAATGCCTTGTTGATGCCGGAGGTCAGAGGAGAATGGCCAGAATGGTTCCAGCTGAAAGAAAGGCAACAGTAACTCAAATAACAACTCGTTACACCCACGGTATGCAGAAGAGCATCTCTGAACGCACAACACGTCCAACCTTGAGGCAGATGAGCTACAGCAGCAGAAGACCACACCAGGTGCCACTCCTGTCAGCTAAGAACCGGAAACTGAGGCTACAATTCGCACAGGATCACCGAAATTGGACAATAGGGGATTGATGGAAAAATGTCACCTGGTCTGATGAGTCTGAATTTCTGCTGCGACATGCGGCTGGTAGGGTCAGAATTTGGCAACAACATGAAAGCATGGATCCCTCCTGCCTTGTATCAGTGGTTCAGGCTGGTGGTGGTGTGTCATGGTGTGGGGGACATTTTCTTGGCACACTTTGGACCCCTGAGTAGTAATTGATCATCATTGCAAAACCACAGCCTACCTGAGTATTGTTGCTGACCATGTCCATCCCTTTCTGACCACAGTGCTTCTGATGGCGACATTTTGCAGGATAATGCTCCATATCATAAAGCTCCAATCATCTCACCCTGGTTTCTTGAACATGACAATGAGGTCACTTTACTCACATGGCCTCCACAGTCACCAGATCTCATCCAATAGAGCACCTTTGGGATGTGGTGGAACGGGAGATTGGCATCATGGATGTGCAGCCGACAATGCGTGACGCTATCATGTCACTATGGAGCAACGTCTCTGAGGAACGTTTCCAGAACCTTGTTGTATTTATGCCACGAAGGATGAAGGCAAAAGGGGGTCCAACCCGGTACTAGCAAGGTGAGCCGTATAAACCCGGTACTAGCAAGGTGTGCCATATAAACCCGGTACTAGCAATGTGCGCCGCATAAACCCAGGACTAGCAAGGTGTAACGTATAAACCCGGTACTAGCAAGGTGTGTCGTATAAACCCGGTACTAGCAAGGTGTGCC
>CM070041.1:8969248-8984165 GCA_036250615.1 Ptychadena robeensis
TCTATCTATCTATCTATCTATCTATCTATCTATCTATCTATCTATCTATCTATCATTGGCGCGGAGTTTGTTTGTGTTTCTCTGCCACAATTAGCAGCTCAGAACTGTAAGCAGAGACGATGCTCTCCGGCACTTTCTTCAGTTTAGAAACATGACATTAATAATCTGCTTCTTCTGACGCGGTGACAACGTGTCCTGCAGCACTCGTTATCAGCTTCCTATCGCGCTGCGCCTGTAGAGCCGCCATTGACAGTTTTCTGATTGAGCAGACTGATTTTACCGGCTTCAGTGTTTTTCTTTTTTTATTATTGTATTTTTACATTTTGCATTTTGTCCACCTTGAGTCTCAAAATAAATTCATGTGATGCATTCAAATAACTATTTTTAATTAAATATATCTTTCCTCATTTGTAATCCTGTCATTCTTTATTTTAGATGGTAAAGCAGTGTCACACTCCGCTTCAGGGCCAAAGTCCGGCCCGCGTTGTATTTACATTTGGCCCCCAAGATAATTTTTTACATTTGACTTGAATTGAACAGATGTGTCTTTTAAGTGACTGTTGATGTCACATGTGTTATAGTAGTATACTTTGCTTGTTCCAGATTCAACGTTTAAGCAGAACTTACCGTATTTTTCAGACCATAAGACTCACTTTTTCTCCCCCAGAATTGGGGGGGGGGGCAATCCTGTGTCTTATGGTCCACGGGGGGCAAAAGCTGCACACCTCACACAAGCTCTGCCAGTCAATGCTAGAGGCAGGGAAGCTGTCAGAGACTGCTTTTCCACCTCTTTAACTCCTACTCTGCCGGTCAGAGCATGGAGCTCTGGCCAACAGAGGCAGAGATAGCCAGTGCGTCTTATAGTCTGAAAAATACAGTATTTTGTTTCCATATGAAAAGGTTCCTCATTATATCTAATCAGAAGTAGAGATGGTCAAATTTTTAAACTTGCAAACTTTGTGAGCTGATTGCAAAGCTTCTAAAAATTGTATCATCACCATAATTGCTGGCGATTTAGAGAAGGGTTGTTGGAACATAAAAACAAAAAAAAAGTATTGCTCTAGTACATTTTTGAAATTTTTACTTGACTTTGAACTTCATTTATGCAAAAACTGTTTGTGTTAGAGACATACTTTCTTTTAGAGTATACCCCCAACCCTTCTCTACATCTCCAGCAAGTTTGGTGGTGATACCATGTTCAGGGGCTTTGCAATTAACTCGAAATCGTTGAAAAAAAAAATTCGACCATCTCTAATCACAAGGAAAAACCTCCTTCATTGTAGACATTCTATCATTAACCCCCCTGCCGTTACTGGCTTTTTACGCTATTTTTTTGGGTGCACAAAACCACCATACAGGAGATCGCGGCAGAGTACACTGCACTATGCCTTGATTCCCCCCGCCTCTCTACACAACGCTCGTGTCAATTAGATGCTGGCGTTGTGGGCCTGGAAAAAACGGCGCGCCTCCATTAACATGGAGGTCTATGGCACCGCCCAACCACTCTTTGGCGCCACCGATGATGCTTGATCTGAGCCTTCAGAGATGCAGAATCGCTGCTGGTTCACAGAGCACTGGCGATTATGCCCGCTCTCGGCATGGGCACAGTTTGTTCTGAAAACAAACTGTGACTGTAATGACTTTGGTCATAATGATAGGGAGGTTAAATATGAAGCTTGGTCCGTCCTTTTGTCCAAGGATCCCTGCTTGGACCCCTGTGTGTTTGAGTTTGACACCCCTGGTCTAGCATAATGATTGTTTTTATTTCTATTTTTTTAGGTTTATGAAAATGGCAAAGATTTTGGTGAAACCTTTGTGTATATCAATCAAGAAGATTTACTGCAGCCAATGGAGGAGGTGAGTCCTAAACTGTCTCTGAAGGTACGATATTGTTTGGAGTGGAAGTGAATGTATTAGATCCGGTTTTGTCTGATATTTTGAGAAGAGTTAATAATCAATTTCATACAACAGGCCTTAGGTATGGCCCCCTAAAGGAAAAGGGATATCCAAAATTTTGGCTTTTGTGGCTGAATATGAAGCTAAACTAATCAGTACCCAACAGTGATGGCGGAACTGTGCGCAAGGTGGACAGTTCAACCGCGAACATGGATGTTCGCACTCCTTCTAGCAGTACAAGTACTTACTACTAGTGTTGAGCTCGAATATTCGATTTTCAAATATTTTGCTCGAATATCGCTATTTCGCCATTTCACGAATATTCACGAATATATCATCGGATATCCGACGCGATCACGATTTTTCGCGATTTATTGCGCTTTTATAATTATTATATAATCGCAATGCGATTTTTTCAACCGGAAATGACGGATATTCTCCCAGTCGAATATCCGAGCTCCATTGACTTGCATGCATTGCGCATATTTGGTCGCATTGCGCTTTCTCGGATAATCACAATTTCGGATTCCGCCATTCTCTATTGACTTCAATGTATTGCGCATATTTGATCGCATTGCGCTTTCTCGGATAATCGCAATTTCGGATTTCGCCACTCTCCATTGACTTGCATGCATTGCGCATATTGGGTCGCAATTGCTATTGTTAGATCGCAATTCATGTCGTAAGTGCGGATATTCGAGATTACGAATATGGAATCGAATATTATGGCGGATATTCGCGAAATTACGCGAATTCGAATATTGCCTAGTCGCTCATCACTACTTACTACTCTTCCAGGATCAGGAGCATTAAGATCCCGCTGGAGGAAGAATCTTTTCACCGGGTAGAGAACCCATTCTTCCAGTAAAAATCTCGGAAAACTGGAAGTGATGTCACATCTGGCAATCGTAACTAGGAACTATGCGTTCCAGGTACTGGATGTGATGTCACTGACATCACTTCCAGTTTTCCCATTTCAATTTTAAAAGTCTGACCCGCCTGTTGGCGGATAGACCTGGCCAGAGTTTGGCCATCACTAGTACCCAATGGCTTGACATGCTAGAAAACCGTGTCCTGTTACCTCTATAGTGCTAGCACTATATAGTCAAACCCCCTGCGTACGACCGCGAAGATCACCAGTGGCGTTGCTAGATCAGAACATGGCTCAGAAGACTTTGTTGGGTCACTAACCCAATGTGATCGATATCGAACAGAACGTCAATCAAAAAAGTAATCGGACATGTCTGAAAATTTCAGTCATGTTGTTTTTTGGTTTCCAAGCGCCATCTTGTGGCAGAAAGCAGTAATTACCTTATTTTTTTTTTTTTTAAAGGAACCGAACTGTGTTGCAGTACAATGGATTGATGTTTGACAATAAATTTTTTTCATTCGCAATACGATCAAATTGATGATCGAATCGCAAAATAATCGACCCGTCTATGGCTACCTTTACTCTTGATCCTCCAAGTTATATCTGATTTTCTTTAACGTGTTAATCCAAGCAAAATGAAATGTAACCCTTTCCAGTCACTAGAGACTGAAAAGCATAAGCAGAGCTTAGCTGCCTGTTGTTGGAAGTGCCAGTAATTTTTCAGATGCTGATAAATCCAGGAATTTGGATCAATGAGTAGATTATATATATTTTTATGTTTAATAATTTAAATAATTAAATATAAAAATCTTTTTAAAGTGAAGATTTCTATTTCAGTTTCTTCCAATCAAAAAGTCAGAAATTTGACATGAGAATTACAAATATACATAATACATAAAAATTATTATATATAAAAACACAATGAGTGGTGATGGCCGAACTGTCCGCAAGGCGGACAGTTCGGCCGCGAACAAGCATGTTCACCCATCCTCTCGCCGGCGGACAGTACGGGTGTTCGACCCGCCCCGTTCGCCGGCAAGAAGAAGATCTATATTCTTCCTCCGGCAGGATCAGAACCTGCGAGATCGTGCCGGAGGAAGAATCTTTTCACTACAAGACCGGGATGAAGCCGGTCTTGTAGTGAAAATACCGGCTCGGAGCAGGAAGTGACGTCACTGACGTCACATCCGGTTTTTCCGAATGTGTCCGCGAACAGGCGGACGGCGGACTTTTTTAAAAGTCCGACCCGCCCGTTCGCGGACAGTCCAGGCCGATGTTCGGCCATCACTAACAATGAGTATAGAGCCTCCCGAACCTCTCAAGCTGGTCATAGACGGGCAGATTCCTGCCCAATTCTTTGGTGGTCAGTCAGCCGAAAATCGGCTGCGCCCACTTGGCAATATTGACCAGGAATCTAACACATGTCGGATCGCTCAGTGATATGACATGTCGGTAAATTCCTGGCTGATCCCATTACTTTGTAAAGTAATGGCCGTCACACAAAGGGCGCCCGGTCAATTCTTGGCACTAGCAGCCGTACATGATTTTTTACATTCTGCCCTTCAACAGACCTACCTGTACAGTTGTAACAATGCCCCATGCCCCCCTCACCTAAGTAACCCTGTTGTAGGTTGTTATTTAAGTTTTTTCATAAAAAAAAAAAAAAAAAAGATTTTTTGGTCCACACATCCTTCCATTAGTAATAGAGATGGTCGAATTTTTCGACTTGCTAATTTTGTGAGCTGATTGCAAAGCCCCTGAACATGGTATCATCACCAAAATTGCTGGAGATGTAGAGAAGGGTTTTAGGAACATTTGGGAAAAAAACTGTTTTGTTCTAGCACATGTAGTTTTTGCATAAATTAAGTTCAAAATCAAAGTTAAAATTCTGAATTTCGAAATTTTTACTTGATTTTGAGCTTAATTTATGCAAAGACTATTTGTGTTATAAACATACTTTATTTTTTGGAGTATACCCCCCAACCCTTCTCTACATCTCTAGCGAGTTTGGTGATGATACCATGCTCAGGGGCTTTGGAGTTAACTCGAAATTGTCGAAATGGACCATCTCTAATTACTAATGTATGGAGATATTCAGGGCGTTATATTTTACCTTGTTTTCTATTCTTTACTTACAAGCAACAAATCGATTTTATATTCTACAATAAATCATATTGTCACTAGTGATGAGCAGCACAGGCATTATTAGTATTTACAAAATATTGCAAGTTTTTCACTTAATGTTGGCAACAAATTCGTAAATTTGACAATTTGTGATCTCCAGTCTTTATTGCCTTCATTGCGAAAAAGCTTTGACCATAAAAAGTGCTGATTTGCATATTTTTGCGTTCAACATGACTGATGTAAAATTCTTGAACATGAAGACACAACGCTATATTCGAGATCTTCACAAATTCTCGAAGTGCCGATATTGACAATAATAAATTTAAAATATTTGCGATCAACACTGATTGCTAAACATGATTATTGAATATTGTAACAAAGAAGGCGTATTAAGGATTTAAATATTTCCCTTTTTTAGAATTTTTAGAATTAGCATTTTTTAAAATCTCAGAGAGTTTTCTTCCCCCTCTTCTGGTATGAATGGTATTTAGTGTTCTGCTTCATTTGACTTAATTATCTTCAAGTTCAGCAGCTCAGAATGATCATTTAATAAAACAAGGTGTGTAAGGTGTATTAGATTTTCAGCATATCTTCCGCTTGACTTTTAC
This sequence comes from Ptychadena robeensis, assembly GCA_036250615.1. Taxonomy (NCBI): domain Eukaryota; kingdom Metazoa; phylum Chordata; class Amphibia; order Anura; family Ptychadenidae; genus Ptychadena; species Ptychadena robeensis. The sequence goes on from CM070041.1 coordinate 8,974,748, forward strand.
CAATTTTTTTTTCTTTTTAATGTTTTTGTTCTATCTAATAGGATAAAACATGAAAACACACATAATTTTACTAAACATTTTCTTCTTTAAAAAAAACAGTTGCATTGATTCCACTATTAAAATTTTTTCCCTTTTTAAAATTTTTTTTTTTTTCCTTTTGAATATTTTCTATTTAGTTTTTTTTGACATTTTTTTTTACTTTCCTTTTTTTTTTCTTTTGACTTTTTCTTTTTTTGACATTTTATATTTAATTAATTTCTTTTCAAATTTGTATTTGGTGTCTCTATAAAAAAAATAGCATTGATTCCACTATTTAATTTTTTTTTAATAAATTATTTTTTACTTTTTATTATTTTCTTTTTTTTTTTTACGTTCTGTTCTTCTTTTTTTTTTTTTTACATTTTCATTTTTTTTTTTGTATCTGAAAATTTGTAAACAAATTGCATTGATTCCACTATTTATTATTATTATTATTATATTTTTTTCCTTTTTTTTAGTTTTTATTATTTTCTTTTTACTTCTTTAAAAACATTTTTTACTTTTAGTTTTTTTTTTCTTTTTCTTTACATTTTCTTTTTTTTTTTAAACTTGCATCTGGTGTCTATAAAAAAATGTTGTAAAAACAATTGCATTGATTACACAATTACATTTTTTAAAATATTTTTACTTTTTTATATATTATTATATAATATATTTTTATATAATATATTTTATACTTTTTTATATTACTTTTTTAACTTATTTTTTTACTTTCTGTTTTTTTCTTTTAACTTTTTTTTATATTTTCCTTTTCTTTTTTTCAAATTTGTATCGGGTGTTTCTATAAAAAAAATGGTGTAAAAACAATTGCATTGATTCCACTATTTAATTTTTTTTCTTTTTTTTCCTTTTTATTATTTTCTTTTTACAACTTTTTTTGAACATTTTATTATGGTATTTATTATTTCAAATTTGTGTCTATAAAAAATGTTTAATTTTTTCACATTATATTTATTTTTACCGTTTTTAATTGTATTTTTATTTTTTCAAATTTGTATCTGGTGTCTCTATAGATCAATACAATACTATTGGTATCTAATTTAATTAACAAATGTGTATGTAGTGTTATAACAGTGAATTACATTGAAATTGTTACAGATTCCTATTGCCCCCCCCCCCCCCTATTTTTTATATATATTTTACTTAATGATGTCACTGGTTGTTGTGTTGGTTCCTTTCTTGCACCACTGTGACATTACATTACCCAGATGAATGCACAGGAACACATGATTTCTTCTGATTTCTGCAAGTCATTGTTTATTTACTCCTGACTTCTCATCCCTCCTCCCTTCCCAAACAAAAAAAAATGAAAAGAAAAACAGAATGAACGTTGCTGTTATCACGAGACGGGACCAGAAACCAAATATGGAGTGTAGTCAGCGTAGAAAAATGGCTGCGGCCGTTTGTCGTAATCATTGCGCTTCTTCTTTGATGACATTGTAATCGTTATCCCAGCCAGATGCCAACACGTTCTGGTGATGCTTCCGTATAGACATTAATCTCATATTGTGCTATATAAATATTAGATGTGCATAAGGTAGCGTGTAAAATGGTAATGAAATATGCACAGGCCCGAAGTCTGGAGGCTTTCTGTGCATTACACACTATTCGGTAGTGATAATAAATGATGTGTACGACCACAAACATACATCAGTGCATTGTGTTTGCAATATGCGCATGTAAAAGTGCTGATTTGTGCGATGAAGGTAATAATCACTGGAGATCACAAATTCTCAAATTTATTGCGAATATTAGACAAAAAATTTGCAATCATTTGCGAAAACTACAATATGCCCATGCTGTTCATCACTACTGGGTCATAGACTTGTTGGTAGTATGTGAGCCATAGCCATGGTGGTAGTAGGTGTCCTATAGACTTGTTGGTAGTAGGCGGCCCATAGATATGGTGCTAGTAGGTGGCCCATAGACGTGGTGGCAGTAGGTGGCTCATAGACTTGTTGGTAGAAGGCATGCCCATATACATTGTTGTATTAGGTGGCTCCCAGACATGGTGGCAGTAGGTGGCTGATAGACTTGTTTGTAGAAGGTGGCCCATAGACTTGTTAGTAGTAAGTGGCTCATAGACATGTTGACAACTTCTATAGATAACTAAGGTGGGCAACTTCTATGGATAACTTCTATGAACAACTTCTATGGACAATGTCTATAAACAGGATCTGTGGGCAACTTCTATAGAGAACGTCTATGGACAACTTCTATGGACAATGTCTATGGACTTCTATAGAAAACTTCTACGGACAACGTTGATGGACAGTGTCTATGGATAACATCTATTGATAACTTCAATATAGTTATTATGTAACTACCCAAGAATAGTGATGGCCGAACTGTCCGCAAGGCTGACAGTTCGGCGGCGAACATGGATGTTCGCCCATCTTCTCGCTCCGTTCGCCAGCGAGAAGATGATCTCTATTCTTCCTCCGGCAGGATCACAACCTGTGTGATCGTGCCGGAGGAAGAATCTTTTCACTAGAAGACCGAGCATAAAGCCGGTCTCCTAGTGAAAAAACCGGGTCGGAGCAGGAAGTGACGTCAGTGACGTCACATCCGGCTCACGGAACCAGGAACTATGCGTTATGCGCCTAGAGGCGGGGAATTTGAATCTGTCCGCGAACAGGCGGACGGCGGACTTCTTTAGAAGTCCGACGCGCCCATTCGTGGACAGTCCTGGCCGATGTTCGGCCATCACTACCCAAGAACTACGTAATTCAGTGAATCCACACTTTCCATCCCAAAAGTTCATTTGGTAAAGGATTGTGTTGAGTTCCCTCCATGGGACTTTTATTGGAAGGTGGATTCATGCATCAATATAAGAACATTTGTCTTTGTGAACTCTTTATTGAAAAACAATTAACGATACATTCTTTAAAAGTCCAGATTTTCATGGTTTACTGTACATTAGCGCTACATGTTTCGACCTGAAAGGGCTTCCTCAGACTCGTACAGGCAAGCAATCAGGCGAATACCTTCAACAGCAAAACCTTTGGACGCGCACACAAAAGGAGCTCACAAATACAGGGGTGCCAAACCTTGGATTCTCATGGCATTCAGAGGTGGGTGATAATCAGCTGTTCCCTGTTGGAGATCCTTATGGGGTCCCAAAAAGCCAGGGACATAACAGGCCCAGCGGGTCCACGTTGGGGCGCCCATCACTGGGTCACTGAGTAGCCCAGTATCAACACATTTGCACCTGCGGCTCCCCTAGTCAGCATTGTCTCTCCTGGCTCCGCTCAGCTGCCAAGATTGTCCCGCCCACGTAGGCTCCCGCTGGGACACTTGCTGACTAGGGACATGTATTTGTGAGCTCCTGTGCATGTCAAAGGTTTTGCTGTTGAAGGTATTCAACACCATCGCTTGATCGTTTGCCTGTACGAGCCGGAGGAAGCCCTTTCAGGGCGAAACATGTAGCACTAATGTACAGTAAACCATGAAAATCTGGATCTTTTTTAAAAAAATTTATCGTTTATTGTTTTGCAATTAAGAGTTCGCAAAGACAAATGTTCTTATATTGATGCATGAATCCACCTTGCAGTAAAAGTCCCACGGAGGGAACTCGACACAATCCTTTACCAATTGATAATTTCTATAAACAACTTTTTCGGACAGTGTCTATGGGTAACGTCTATGGATATCTTCTATGGACAATGTCTATGGATATGGATCTATGGATAACTTTTATGGACAATGTCTATGGATAAATTCTATGGACAAAGTCTATGCACAACTTCTATGTACAATGTCTATATAAAACGTCTATAGATATTATCTATGCACAACTTCTATGGACAATTTCTATGGACAACGTCTATGCATAATGTCTATGTACGATGTCTATAAACAATGCCTATGGACAACCTTTATGGATAATGTCTATTAATAACATAAGGACAACTTCTATTGACAATGTTTATGGATAACGTAATGTTAATGTTTATGGATAGACAAAGTCTATGAACAACTTTTATGGACAATATCTTGCCCACCTCTGAAAGTAGAATACACCATTTTATGAAGCCTCATTATAAGTTGACGCTGCTGATCGAATTATAAGGCACTCAGACCTCAGAGGACAAATACCTCTTCAACGTGTTGTATGATTAGATCCCTCATTCCCATTTCCGCTTGATTTTGTAAGGTAAACCCTTTAAAATCCATTAGCTAACAGACTAAGGAAATGTAGTTCCGCAGGCTAAACATAAAGATGAAAACATAACCTTTTACAGAGGGTCCGATGAAGTGCGTCTAAGCTGAGTGCTCATTCCACACAACTGTCAAATCAGCTCTCTAGCGCTGTGCCAACGGGTCAGAGCTCAATTATAAGCCTGTTGCCCCCCCTGCTGGTTAAAAGCCTGCGCTCATTTTGTTACTCTACACTGAGATAAACATTGCAGTCATTTTACACTCCCTTTAACATTGTATATGAATTTAATTATTATGTGTTTGGGCCACGATTGTAATAGAGTAAAAAGGATTTGGCACAGAATGTGGGTTTTGCCAAATAATTTTTTTTCTTTACTCTTTTTTCGCTTTATTCCAGCTACTTCAGATGATATACATGCAACAAAGGCTACAGCAGCCTGCAGGCTTCAACGTTGACGGCCTGAGGCCTACGCGACTTTTTGGTGAAAACGGACAAGAAATTGAAAACGTGCAGTCCTTGCAGAATGGGCAGAAAGTCTGGGTTTCTTGTGGGGAAGATTACAGGTGAGGGTATTGTAGTTCAATGCAGATTCCCTCTTTAATAGAAAATATTCTACATGCCAGAGGACTGGAAGACATACTGAGCGCCTCCCCATTTTTATTTATAATAAAGTGTTTAAATATTTTGTATTAATAACCTGGGCATGTAACGATCTGCGGTCTTGCTCAGAGTCCAGGTGCTGATACAGTAACACAGGTGCAAGCAGGGTAGTCACAAGTAGTAGCAGCAGATAGAAAGCTAGCAGAAGAGTTGTCAGGAACAAGCCAAGGTCAGAAGCCAACGGTGTCAAGTATCAATGGAGCAAAATGAAGAGTTGCCATGTCCCAGTAGTCAATAGCCAAGGGTCGGTATACAGGTGATTATAAAGTCACAAGTAGTGATGAGCAGGAAGAGCAAGATACTGGCAGGGAGCACAATAATCTGGCAATGAAGTAGAGCAAGGGCATGGCTTTTAAAGGAAATACATGGGAGGAACCAGGATTTCAGGGTTCAACAAAGAACTGGGTAACAAAATGTCTTAGTGCAAGAGATCTGACAAGGTGCCAAATAGTGATGGCCCGCAAGGCGGACAGTTCGGCGCCGAACATAGATGTTCGCCCTCCTTTGCGCTGGCAAGCAGTACGGGTGTTCGACCCGCCCCATTCACCGGCAAGAAGGAGATCTCCGGCTCGAGAACAGAAAGGGACGTCAGTGACATCCGGCTCCCTTAACCAGGAACTATGCGTTCCAGGTACCGGATGTGAAATTTCGGGTCCGCATCTCCAGCATCGTTGATGATGCAGAGGAGACGGGGAGCTCCAGTGGCCTCCATGTTAAGGAGTCATTTATGCTCATTTACGTCATCAATGACGCCGAAGATAAGTCAATATGATCTCTTGGAACATTATGAGATTACTGTACATAAGATCTGAATTTTTCAAACCCAATATGCGCTGAAAATTCGGTTTTTCATTTGGCTTATATTCAAGTCAAGAGATAACATTTATGAAATTTGGTTGGAGGGCGGGGCTTTGTGACTCAATTGGAATTACAGGGTTGTAGAAAAGGAAATAATAGACAGAATACAGCAGAATTTTTTTTTGTAATTAGTAAATTCAGAATGTCACTCGTCCCCCTCCTCTCTCTAAATCTGTGAGTTGACTGTAAAGCCCCTGAACATGATATCATCACCAAAACCACTAGAGAGGTAGGGAAGGGTTGTGGAGGAAAAAAACACATGTAGTTTTTGCACTAAGTTTAAATTCAAGTGCAAAGGGATACTTTGTTTTTAATGTTTTCTCAACCCTTCTGTCCAGCAATCCTATATCTCCACCAATCCTTTATCTCCAGCAATGTTGGTGATTATATCACGTTCAGGGGCTTTGCAAATGAATCATGTCGAAATTTCATGACCATCTGTATTCCTGAAGCTGGACAGAGAAGTTTAGTTTTCATGCCGATCTCTCGGCAGATCGACTGCGCATGATGGTGTCATCACGCTGGCCGGTCGTGCCGAGAATCGGCAACACACCCTTTGCGTGCTGGCATTTACTTAGGATCAGTATTCCAAAATGGAACCTCAAACCCCAGAAGAGATTTTACCAGCAATGATGATATCACCACATAGATAGCGATGGCTGCGATGTCCGTGGTGAACACAACATGTTCTAACTTCTCCTCTGCACAGCAGCCCATGCTCGGCTCCTCCCCCTTCCCTGTGTCCCGGCTCTGAGCTGTGTGTCGGGCAGGGCTGGCTGTGATGGGGCTGTGTGGTCCTCATCCACGATCAACTGGGATTTACAGACATGTCCATTCCCAGTTCGATCTGCCTCTTTTGAGGAAGGAAGGTTTTTTTTAGATTTTCAGTTCAATCGACGAAAGAAAGATCGATCAGCCAATGAGTGGCCACTCGTTCATCGATCAAGTGGAAAATCGAACCGTGTATGGCCACTAGTTTGCTGCGAACATGCAGACGTCGGACATTTATTAATATAAAGCCAGACACATGTCCTATCTGCCTGTTTGTGAACGGCTGCGGCCCATGTTCGGCCATCACAACACATAGATTAATAACACACCGTGAAAATACAATTTATTACAGTGTTATACACAAAATACTCTTTGGAAAGTATCTTTGCTCACGCGTTTCGCAGCAAAAGACCGCTTTTTCAGGAGATTGTGCAAGGTAAGGCACTGCTTTAGGAAAAAGAACCACAAAGCATATACAAACAGAAAAAACATAGTGGAAAAACGTTACATAATTGTATATGACGGTATCACAATACCCGTAACTGTGTTGATTAAAACATTCTGTGGCCAGATCTGGGTCCGCGGAGCACTGGCCGTTGGAGAATGGGGAGTAATAAAGTGAGAGTCCAACCCTGGGCCGGGGATTGCCTCAACTTGGCAATCAACTCAACGTAACCTGTTTCCCCAATAATAAGGAACTGTCTTATATCTTTTGAAACGCCAAAATATGCCCTAGGTCTTATTTTCAGGGGGATGTCTTATTCTGATCACTCTGTGTCATTCATTGTCCCCTTCTGATCACTAAGTGTCATTCATTGTCCCCTTTGATCAGTCTGCGCCATTCATTGTCCCCTTTGATCAGTCTGCGCCATTCATTGTCCCCTTCTGATCACTCTGTGCCATTCATTGTCCCCTTCTGATCACTCTGTGCCATTCATTGTCCCCTTCTGATCACTCTGTGCCATTCCTTGTCCCCTTCTGATCACTCTGCGCCAATCATTGTCCCCTTCCTCCTCACTGACTCACTTTATTGGGGTTCTACCGACAAGGCCGAGTAACAGACTCCGTTACGGCAGGGAGCAGCTTGCTTGTCCTTCCTGGCGCGGGGGCGCGTGTGCGGGCCTTTGTAGTCACTTCCAGGTCCGCTCTGACTGCAGCCAGCCCTAACGGAGTCACAGTGGGGCACACAGTTACCCGATTGTATCACCGGAATGTGAGATTCGGGCAGGTATCAGTGGGTGTCTTATTTTCAGGTGTTGGCTTACTTTAACGTTTTGGGCAAAAAAGTGACATCACTTCCTGTACATGGAGCGCATAGTGCAGTGTTCCATATACATGAGGAAATGTCACTTTCAGTGCATGGACCGCACAGATCCTTATTCCATATCCCGGAAGTGACATCAATGACGAGGTCTCTACCCCAGAAAAAGATCGAGCTGGGGAAAGAACAATTAACTTATTAAGGGGGTGGGTTGAACACCCGTACTGTTTGCCGGCCAGATAAAGCGCGAACGTGGGATGTTCCATCTCGATCAACTAATAAGTAGAGATGGTCGAATACTTTTTCAAAAATACGACCATTTCGACGATTTCCCGAAAAGCCCCTGAACATGGTATCATCTCCAAACTTTCTGGAGATGTAGAGAAGGGGTACACTAAGAAAAGAAACTATGGCTCTAACACAAATAGTTTTTGCATAAATGAAGTTCAAAGTCAACATTTAAAAAATTGGAATTTCGACTTCAACTTTGAACTTAATTTATGCAAAAACTCCATGTGCTAGAGCAACACTTTTTTTTTCAAATGTTCCCCCAACCCTTCTCTACATCTCCAGCAATTTTGGTGATAATATCATGTTCAGGGGCTTTACAATCAGCTCACAAAGTTAGCAAGTCGAAAAATTCAACCATCTCTACTAATAAGTGAAATGGAGCAATTTTTGGGGCAAAGCAGGTTGTAGGAACACAAAACATTTCGGAATACCTTTGAAAATTTTTCGATTTGACGGCCTCGACCTAAAACACGGCAGAGTAGTTTAGATGGAAAATTTTCAGTTCAAAAGCGTAGTAAAGCTCTTTAAGAACAAAGCGGTTTTCGTTTTTTTTTTTCTGCAAGGGTTAACTTCCATCCAGGCGACAGATTAAAAAAGTGAAATAAAGAGTCTTGTTGGAGGCATTGCTGTTTGCGAATATGACAACCCTCTCCCTGACTCAGTCTTAATGCCTTGTCATAGTTCTTGATGCCTGCCTATCAGCACAGCAAGAGGGATTGCTTCATGTGTGAATAGTCACCTTAATGATAGCAGATGGAGACACCGCAGGGGTCCCAGCCCATCACGCTGTCATTGTCACAGGCTGCCCTGACCTGTTTTCCCTCCTCTGTGTTTCTTCCTTTTTAAGAGAGAAATGGATGGTAATTGAAAACCATCTTACGGCGTTCGTCTCCCCCCCCTATCTTATTTTCTTTTCTTTTTTTTTTTTTTTTTTACCAAACATAGAAAATGAAAATACGACTTTAATTCTACTCTTCTGCCTGTTCTGCGGTGCCATTTATCATGTAGAAACATTTACCTTCCTTAAAGGACCAGTCAACCTAAAAATATACGCAGGGTTATATTTACGGTAATCACACTCGCGGTGGCGTGCCTAGGGCAACGCAGCAGGGGGGCGGCTAATGTACAAACTGTGATAACTTTTTGTTGTTTTGTAGGTAAATTCAGCAGGGGAGCCGTAGAGGGAAAGGAGGTGCAATTGGTGATCAGAGGCATGAGAAGTCTCTTTATAGAGGAGGAAATCATCTCTATGTCTCTTGTTTGGTGTTCTGGAAGCATGCTCCGCATATAAAAGAGGCAGCATTGCCTCCAAGAGTCCATTGCGTTAGGAATCTCTACCTAAAAAAGTAATTATAATGATAACATGGCATTGGGGG
>CM070041.1:9010571-9023143 GCA_036250615.1 Ptychadena robeensis
ATCGATCGGATAGGTGATCAAGCGGCCATGGAATCCGACTGTGTATGGCTGGCTTTAGAGGATCCCGGACAAGCGCCTGTCAGAAGGGGGATTATGTGAGTTCCTATGCATTAGCAGTTAGGTTTTGGGGGCTGCAAGTGGAGGACTGAGGAGGGACGCCGAAGAACACCCAAAGGGCACCTAGGCTCTAGCACATGTAGTTTTTGCATAAATTAAGTTAAAAAACAAATTAGAAATTCCGATTTTCGAAATTTTTACTTGATTTTGAACTTAATTTGGGGAAAAACTAGTTTGGTGATGATACCATGTTCAGGGACAATTAACTGGAAATCGTCAAAATGTCAGGAGTGGGCTGGCACGGACATACACTCAATCCTTCGGGCTGACAAGCCTTCCAGCTGGGTGGATTCCTGTCTGCCCATTGGCTGGTAGATCCATAGGCGTAGGAGCAGAGGGAAGAGCCACCCCAACCAAGCGCTTGCTGCGGGGCCACCCACGCAGCAGGATAGTCTTTTGGCTGTGACAGGTCGCACACTCGCCCTATTAGACACATACTTAATTAAGCCCCCATTCAAGTTAGATTTCTTCATGATTTTTTGGTCGGGAGGAAGTCTAGAGCTTAATGCCGAATGTGCTGAAAGGCCGAAATTTGACTAAGCCATTACAGACATGTCCCTAATTCTTAGATCGGTTTAAATGCTTTGGATGGGAAACAGCTCCCCCGTCCAAAGTATGTGTAAGTGTTCAGGCCAATGGAGCTTAGAGAACTGAGAACACATAACCTGTCGGCTCTCCCTCGAAGCTGGAGTGGGGGGGGGTGGTAGCAGCTGCACCTCCCTATCCCTTCGTGCAGGCTGTGCCTAACAGCGGCCCGAGTAGCAAGGGGGACCCGACGGACATACCCTAAGTGCTGGCACACAAAGGGTTCCAGACGATTTTGACAACATTTTTCGGTCTATCGGCCACAAAATTGGGTCACAATCTAAATGTGTATGGGGGGCTTTACACATACTTGCCATTATTATTGTTAAACATTATCCATTCACTTTTACAGATAAAGTCTGACCCTAGGTATGCTGTGACCTGTAGTCCTCCCAGCTGTCCAGACACATTTTACCTAATCACAGAAGCCCTGACCGTTCCCCTAGAAAGGGCAGTGTAAAGATTATTGCTGCTTAACTTAACTTTGACTTACCTCTGAGCTGGTATAATGGTGGCATAGCACTCCACTATACCCCCAAAATATACTATACCTTCTGTTCCTTGGAATCATATGAGAGATTCCATCTATATCTGCTAGGCACTGGGTGCAATATCGCGAGTGGCCACTGGGGGCGTTTATAATGGTTTTCTTTGGGAAAATACGTTCAATTTAGTTTGATGAAGAGCTGAGATTAGAGATTTACCTGTCTGTCCCTGTGGTGAGTTCTGGGGGTGCCGCGGCATAAGACAGGCAGAGAAGAGGGGCTCTGAGGGATCTTGTTAAATAACTCCTTAGGAAATGTTTTTTGTTGTTGTTTTTTCTGCACTCCTCCCTATTATCCACACTTCTAGTGCCGGATTGATTTCTGGTGGTATTATATTAATGGTTGTGGTATGATATTAAAGCGGACCTCTTTAATATACAGGGTGGGCCTTTTAAATGGATACATCTTAATAAAATGGGAATGGTTGGTGATATTAACTTCCTGTTTGTGGCACCCGATCTGACCCCCTTAGACTTTTTTCTTTGGGGTCATCTGAAGGCAATTGTCTATGCTGTGAAGATACGAGATGTGCCTTTCTCCTGCGGTGTTGCTATCAGTGTGTGAAGAGTGGGAGAAGAGGGTTGCGTTGACAATCCAACACAATGAGCAGCACACTGAACACATTTTATAAGTGGACAGAAACTTGTAAATAACTCATGAAAGAATAAAGTTACATTAGAACCAAGCACACCATTGTTTTTCTTGTGAAATTGCCAATAAGTTTGATGTGTCACATGTCCCTCTTCCTATTGAAAAAACAAAAGTTAGATTCAAAATGGCTGACTTCAAAATGGTCGCCATGTTCACCACCCATCTTGAAAAGTTTCCCCTCTCACATATACTAATGTGCCACCAACAGGAAGTTAATATCACCAACCATTCCCATTTTATTAAGGTGTATCCATAATCCATTAAATGGCCCACCCTGTATATTGTAGATGACACATCTCATGCTTGAGATTAGATGCCTCATGGCCGTTGGAAAACAATAGAAACAAATGACCATTGATGTGCAGATCTTCCACCCCCCCCCCAAAAAAAAAAAATAAAACAGGTGCCAAGACATCTGCCCATCATCTGATTAACGTCGCACCTCTCGGACCAACTGTGGACCTTCATCTTTTTGATATCAGTGATCGCACGCGGCGGAGGCTTCACTCCATGCTGATTCCTTAATTAGATCCGATGTTTTATAGAACAAAAGCCGAAATGTGAAAATGTAACAAATAAACAAAGTAAATACTAATCATTTCAGAGGTTCTTCTCTTCTCTGCACAAAGCCAAGAAGAAAAAACGTGTATTTGGTATCTAACCAGGACCTAGATGGGGTGGCTGCATTAATTTTACTTTGACCGCGGTGCGGCCGCCCCCTGTAAAGCCCTATGGCAAATGACGTGCCAATCTATACTGGCGCATCATGTCTGAGTTTGGGGGTGGAAGCAGCCATAAATTCACATGCCCGGCCAGGCATTGGGGATCTGGGGGCCGATCCATGACGCACACAAACCGCGCATGATGTGTTTTTGGATTGCTAATAGAAATGTATAGGATTGCTGATGCGGCAAATACCTAAGCAGCATCCAAATAGCGGGCGGGCGCTATGGACACACACACGATTATGTGCCCATAAAGCCTCCCGCAGTTGCTGGGGGTGTAGTGTAGACCCAGCCTTATTAGCCTGGATATTATCCCAGTAACACTGCAGTTATAGTGCCACTTCTAGCCATTCGGGGGCACTATTGGTGGAACTGTCAACCAGGGACGGGGACGGGTAATGGAAGGAGCTTTTCCTTTTGTGCTGTTCAGATCTGCAGGGAGAGGAAGGGCGCCAATGTTGGGGAGGGATGACCCTATAGACGTGAATGGACGCGGTAAAAAATGTGTGGACGCATCTGATTGCCCCCCATATACAATAAATTGAGGCACAATTTTTGAACGCGTCCCCATTCATTCTTTATGGATGCTATCAGGGGAGATAGGGCACGATCATAACCAGCTCGCTCCCGATCACTTGCCATGGAAATCGCTAGCAATTACCGCAGGTGATTGCTCATGTGGGGACATAGCTCTTCCCCACAGCCGCCGATCGCCACATAGACATGATTGGACACGGTCAAAAACAATGTGTGGACACGATTTTTAACCGCATCTATTCATTCTCTATGGACACAATCCGGGAGGTTGGCCTCAGCCCTAAGTCTGTGACTCCCCAGCAACCCCCCCTCCACAGGACAATTCTCCTTCAGTGACGAAAGGTACTCTATCGGGGGGTGGCAGAGGGGATGCTCGCCCAGGTGCAAATCTGCCTAGGATGCCAATCTGCCCCCCTAATCCCACCTTAAGCTACACAGGGGTCCGGAATTCTGGGGTGCATATCAGATTATGGTTAGAAAAGTTGTTTTCTCCACCAAGCAATATTTCTGGAGAGGTCACATGACCCACAACCCTTGGAAGCCTTGAAGATTTGCAGAGAGGGGCAGCAGATGAAGAGAGGTTAGAGGAGTAAATACATTTAATGTTACAAGAGTTACAGCTGGTTATCATTATAATATCTTTCTTCCGTGTAGCTGGTATGTCCGTCCAAGATTTCCAGACAACGTCACCCCTACACATATCCTGTCCTCGTATTCACTGACCACCGTAGATGTCGACCGCCTTTTTCTACAGTCTAAGGTGAGCTGTTTTATGACTTGTTTGTGATATAACCCCTCCCCCCTTCATAACCCCTCCCCCTTCATGTTAACACACCTGGGATCATTGTCTCCGGGTACTGAAAAGTTTCACTAGGAGTTGAGATGGCAAGTCAAGGCTTCTTACATACATTTTACTGACTTTTGCAGCCATCTGTTTCATATCAAGTGTAAACCCACCAGGACTCTTCCTAGAGCTGGCCGGCCATCTAACCTGAACGATCGGGGGAGGGGGGCCTTAGTCAGGGAGGTGACCAAGAAACCGATGGTCAGGGCTCCAGAAGTCCTCTGTGGTGAGAGGAGAACCTTCCAGAAGGACAAAAATCTCTGCAGTAGTCCACCAATCAGGCTGTTATGGGGGAGTGGCCAGGCGGAAGTCACTCCTTAGTAAAGGGGACATGGCAGCTGCCTGGAGTTTGCCAAAAGGCACCTGAAGGACTCTCCGAGAGTGAGAAACACAATTCTCTGGTCTAGTGAGACAAAGATTGAACTCTTTGGTGTAAATGCCAGGTGTCACGTTTGGAGGAAACCAGGAACTGCTCATCACCAGGTGAATACCATCCCTACAGTGAAGCATGGTGGTGGCAGCATCATGCTGTGGGGATGTAGCGGCAGGAACTGGAAGACTTGTCAGGATAAAGGGAAAGATGACTGCAGCAATGTACAGAGACATCCTGGATAAAAACCTGCTTCAGAGCGCTCTTGTACTCAGACTGGGAGATGGTTCACCTTTCATCAGGACAACGACCCTAAGCACACAGGAGTGAGTCTGAGTGGCCCAGCCAGAGCCCACATTTGAATCCGATTGAACATCTCCAGAAAGATCTTAAATTGGTGGCACTGATGCTTCTCATCCAACCTGATGGAGCTTGGGGGGTGCCGCGGGGAGGAATGGGCGGGGCCAAGCATAGGTGTGCAAGCTTGTTCCATCATATTCAGACTGAAGGCTGGAATTGCTGCCAAAGGGGCATCACCAAAGTACTGAGCAAAGGCTGTAAACACTTATGTACATGTGCTTTCTCCGTTTTTAATATTGTTCATAAAAAACCTCAAGTAAACTTTTCTCACGTTCTCCTTATGGGGCGTTGTGTGGGGAATTCTGAGGGAAAACTAATTGAATCCATTTTGGGATAAGGCCGTAATGTGGAAAAGGTGATGAAGCGCTGGGAATACTTTGCTGTAGAATGAAAAGCTCTGGTATAGGAAATAGTCCAGCTGCTCGTCTGTCACATTACTTTTTACCATATCGCTTCTTGGCCTTTTGGCGAAGATCAAATGTAGTATCTGTTCTTATCAGTTCCCTGGGGAGTGCTTTGGCGTTCCTTTCCGGAAGACCGAGGATGTTCTGGGGTAACATAGACGTCCTTGGAACCGGCATGGCCCGCGGACGAATAGATCCGGCTGTTGGCTGACTGGCGCCATGTGGGGTAATTGGTGGCGGTATTTTGGGAAACCAGGTCCTTTTCGGAGGATGCGTGTCAGTACCAACCGCCGGTGAACCGAGGTTGAGGTTGTCAGTACCAAGGTTGAGCCTCAGTGAACAGTGCTTCTGGTTGGGACCCAAAGATGCCATAAAATCACTGGTGGGGGACTTTTTTTTTGGAACGTTTGACACTGGTCACCACAGCACAGCCTTTGTAGCAACCACCTCCCAGGGGTGGCCTTTTGGCCGCTAGGCCTGCCCCATGCTTTTTTGCACGGAGCACTTAGTTATTTATTTATTTTATATGTGAGTCTGTAACCGCCCCCCCCCCTTGCACATTTTGTAGTGTTCACTAGTACGGGCTGAATAGTCCTTCTGGATTGCCCCGGAACGTGATGGGGAGAGGCTGCTTACGGCTTCTGCCCGGCAGTCGCTCCATGTATCGAGCCCCAACTACTTAGGAGACTAGGCTTCGGCCACAGTCACCTGAGGAAAGGGGTGCCCGGATCTTAGTACCTGGGGGACCTGGCCTTCCAAGGGACGTGTGGCTTCGGCTGCCGTCCCACTTGCCACCCCCCGGGGGTATCGGTCCTTCAGCTTCTTTTGGAGCAGGGACATCACGAGCAATCCGTGCTTGCTTGGAGTGTTTTCACTTTTTGTGCACTTTTTAGTTGCACACGAGTTTTCGTATGGGTGCTTGCACTCGCTGAGGCTCAAAAATTACTTCTTACCATATCAGCAATGGATACATCATCCCTAACTGGATCTGGTGATACGGTGAAATACTGTGTGCAGGTGAATAGACTTCTAATTCTAAGTATTCATTGCACATGGACTAAACCGTTTAGTTCCGGGTCCGTGTCTATGAGGGGGAAGCCCCGGGCTCTGAATTGGAAGTCTTGCTCAAGCAGAAGGGAATTGCTCATTGTCGCTGTTACCTAGTCTAGTGAACCTGACATGTCTGTAGACAGAGTTTTCAAGGTGACGGCTTAACCCTCGATCCGCTTAGCTTTGCATTTCCTCGTACGCTCAGATCTGTTTCCGTTACTGTTGGACGTGCGGATGAAGAAACACGTGTTTGACAACCGTTGGTTCAGTTGCGTTTGAGTACGCATGGGTTCATGTCTCGCGGTTCCACTCAGGCTCAGCGCTGAACATTTCCAGATATTCCTGCAGAAACCCGGCACATTTATCATTCACCAGGGATTCATTGCTCTGAGAAGTAGTGTTTGCATTCAAGGATTCTTGTTTCTTATAACTAGCTTCAGAACCAGAAAGCAAAATTAAGTCATATCTTGGTTCCCTTAAGTGCCTCCATCCCGTATTTAAGTATCCAATTTACAGTACTGTAACAGGGTGGCCTATGTTATGTGAATATGAGCCTGAGTATACCTTTAAAACAACTATGATGACTGTGACCAAGCCACGTGGGAGCACCCTGCCTTGCCATATAAGGCCCTGTTTTTGGGGAGGGGTGGGTCTTTGCAAGTAGTAAACTGACCAAGGGAGGGGAAGTGTGGTCTCTGTGGGAGATGGACGCACAAGTCAAGATGTAGCCCGAGACATCCCCTCTTTCCCTGTTTGAGGAAGGGATCCCTAGCCCTGGAGGAGATGACACCGGGAGGACTGCGGGGCTAGGCCAGAGACCGCTGAGAGGCGACTGCACCTTCTTACTGCATGCTGTACCTGCAAGGACCATCAATAAAGTACCAGTTCTTACATCATCTGGCAGTGAGTGCATTGACGTTATTGGGAAGTGTGCCTGCATTGGAACATAGATCTGTCGCTCCATGTCGGCACCCGTGAACCTCTGGCACAAATGCGCACGCACATCGGTCGGTGGAAAAAAAACGTCCGCGGCTCACTACGTGTATAAGGGCCTTAAGACATCAGCAGCACCTCGACAGAGAACCCAGTTGCCATGTTGACGCACAACAAAAGGCGAGAATGGTACCGGCCGGGAAGCAGACCGTCGTGCCCCCTAGATGGTCAGGCCCAGGCTGGGAGGGCCCCATGTACTGGCCATGATGGTGGCCCTGTGGCGGCCTCTTTAACGTCATCCAGGGCCGCCGTTAGGGGGGGACAGGTGGGCCCGGGCAGCTAGGGGGCCCGACGGTCAGCACGTAGGGGCCCCAGCAGCCGATCCGGGGCAGCAGTCGGACTGCCACTGTGTACGATGTGTGAGTCCGGGCTGATAGGCTGCATGCCGGGGGGGGGGTGGGGGGGGTTGGTTGGTCTTGTGATATGATTGCTAGCACACCCGGGCCCATGAATTCTACGGCTGCCCTGACGTCATCGATTGTAGTAGAGGTGCAACTGGGAAGGATTAGAGGGGACGCAACGTCAGAGATGCCGGGGGCTCCCATGGAAAGTAAGATGCCCTGGGTTAGGGGGTGAGTTTAATGTTTGTCAACAAACACACCGACTAAAAGTCCCAGAGTCCTAGTCTCTGCAATAGGATAGGAGTCAAGTTGGGATGCATCCTTCCATCTCTCCGAGCAAGCAATGACTAGTTAATATTGTAATCGCCATTTTTTTATTGTTCGGAATAGCGCCATATTTCATAATCACGAATATAATTGAGGCCATACCGGAACAGCGTGCATTGGTTCCCATTTCGCATGTGCAAGTGCCGATTAACAAAACAATGAGGTGATCTGTGGAAAGTCCATGCATTGCATTCAAATTATGGTAACAAGCAGTGGGCGGTTTCGGCATGGGACCTGGGAGATTGCCAGAGGGCGTCATCATGCCTGGCATGAGCATCATGCCAAACATAATCTCTTGCACTGGGGGGAAGAGAAGTGTAGAAAAATCATAAAGACAAAAAGAGAATATGTTTTCCCGGCCAATTAAACGGTTGGGGAATTTAGGGATTTTGAAGGCAGTACCACCAGGTGCCCAACCTGCGGCCCGGGGGGGGGGGCATGCGGCCCTTTGGGCATTCCGTGGTCCTCCAATTGGGAAGAGGAGGAGAGGCGATAAACTTAACGTGATAGTAGTATGTAAAAGCCAATCAGCGACCCAGATGTGCCTGATAAAGTTCCTCACGTCTCCTCTTCTCTAGTGTTGGCGGGGGATTAGCTGACTGGTGAGTGCTTATGCTCCTACTATCCACCAATGAACGAGGGGCGATTCACATAACCTGAGAATAGGGGCATATAACCTTTGAATCAAAGGTTATTTTCCGTATAGATATCATCAAATGATATCTATGAGACACATAACCTTTGACGATGCATATGACTATGTATATCCTCTAGCTCTGCCTGTTGTCATTCTTTCATTAGAAAATGCTTATACAAGTCAGTATAGATTGAAAATGCTCTGTGCGGCCCTTTAGTGATGCTAAGGGCGCACTTGTGGCCCTCCATGTCAACTCAGTTGGCCACCATTGCTCTATGCTGTGTCATCCTTTGGGTTACCCAATCAACCCGTTGGGGGCCACCAACCTTAACTTCATAAACATATTAAACTTTATTTTTTGCCTAGGCAAGGAAAACTTTATTGCTCTAAAAACTTTTATATCACATGACCAAAAATATTGAATTGTGAGCTGGTCGTTTACCCTTTCGCCCCATATGTACCCGGTTATTTTATTATTCCGTATTACACGTTTAAAAAAGTAAATGACTCATGATGAATTGAAGACTTTTTCCAAAATCAGCTTTGGGATTTGGTGCTCTACTATTGTGGAGAGAAGACAATGGTTTCCAGTCGTCGTGCAGAAGGACCATCTTGATGAATGGTTTCCCTAAGCAGACTAAAACCTCACAGGTCATCGGCTGCGGATACTTCCCGGGATCACGCACAAGTAATTGATTCTGACTGGATTGTGTTTGCTAACTGAGGGTTAAAATCCAATCTTACGATCGGGTTTTTGGGATTTGGAGGTTTCAAGAATCTTCCCATTGATCTAAAGCTGATACGTTTAATTTGTGTCGGGGGGTTTACATATGCTGCCGCAGTCCTCATACACTCGTCTCCGGGGCTTGCACTCTATATCTATTTGCATTACAGAGGGAATGGAAATTTCCAGTTAATTGTGTCAGAAGAGAACAGACTCGGGATTGTTTTAATTCCAGTGTTCAGGCACAGAAGGTGCATTATATGCGCTGAGCAGATCAATGTTTGGATTCACTGCTGTCACTCACATTTAAAGTTTTGCCAGTCAGAGCGACAAATAAATGAAACTTTCCCTGAAGTCGATGATGAAGTCGCAGCTTGCGCTTGTATCCAAAAGTGTGATTCACAAGATCAACTCTTTATTTCTTCTGCGGAAGGTTGACATGATGTTCAGGTAAACTCCATAATCATAGAAATGCGATAAATATCAACTGTAGAAGAAGGATGTGAGATATACAGCTCAATACCATGAGATTCCTCAATCCAACGATAAGACGATATGATGAATGGGAAGTCTGGAGTCTCATTAAGGGCTAGGTGTCCGGATTCGAACCCAGGGATGCTCCAATGCCTGGTTGTAGCTCTACCTGCCGAGCCACCCCACATTCTGCATGTACACCTTGCTGGATCCCTCAGACATGGATACCAAGTTACCTAGTTCTCATGAACCCTTGGCCCCTCCCCTGGACTTTCTGTGAAAGCCAGGTCCCAACCTGCATTTAATGCCAGATTATTGTGCCTTGCCAATATCTCGCTCTGTCTCCTCATCGTGCTCCCATTTCTGATAACTTAACTACTCTTCTCTCATCGCTCCATTCCTAACGTGACACCATTGGCTACTGACCCCGGCTTGAATTTGACTACTCTTTTGCTTGTACCCTGACTGCTACCTGTGTTTGTGCTCTGTTCTTGGACTGTGATCACCTGTGTTCTGATTGCTGTTTCAGCTACTGGACTCTGAGCCTGAGCCGACAGGGATCTGTTGCCCCAAGTGGGCACCCAAGACCTGAGTCAGTTTTTGCCGCTGATTGGCGGCCGCGCACACACATCGGTCAGCCGGAAAAAATCGACTGTGGCTCGCTACGTGTATGGGGTCCTTTAGGCTGTGTCTACCCCAGTGGTTCCCAAAATTTAATTGCAGAACCCCTATTTTCTATTAGGAACATTATCGTGCGTGTTGACCAAAGGCAAAACTGCATAGTGGAGCGGATTCACCACGCCTGACCGAGCATTGTGGTACACTGTTTACCAATGGGCGCAGTGTGTGATGCACGCAAGCCCCGCCCGGTGCGTTTTTGGCCGCAGTTTGCTAATAGTAAGTATAGGACATTGTCTTGCAGACGAATACCGAGCCCTATATTCCCTGAAACAGCGGGCAGACGCACACGTGTTCATAACGCCACCCGCGGTTTCTGGAGCGGTATAGTGTAGACTCAGCCTTAGCCTATGTTTTCCCACCCCTAATCTAGACTGTAGATTTTTAACAATTTTTTTATACATCCGCTTCACCATGCAAAGGATTTTCTTTGTGTGAGGGTCTGCAAAAAATAAGATTGGATTTTTCTAAATTTGTGGGAAAATGTGTTAAGGCCAAAATTTCACTTTTTGAAATCATGTATGGTTGAAAAAACAAGAATTAGCATCACCAAAGATCACCATCAGTAGATACTTTGGGATTATAATACCTACAGGGTGATTTGCTTATATGGCCGTATTCTTATTCATCACCATAGAGAATCCACACCCTATAAAGTTACATGTATAGAAGAATTGATTCCTTGCTCTGAGACACCAGCAGTTAGAGCTGGTGGAAGAGAGCAAAGAAGCAGATGGGCACCCTCAGCCCAAAGGGTGTTTTGGATCTCTAAAAATATACAATTTGCATTAATGGATACTGCCCTATCAATAAATGTATATAGCAAAAATTCAAATAACATGATTTTATTAGACATAATTTAGAAAAAAATAATTGGCAACATCAATATTAAAACATGTACATTTGATGGGCATACATATATGTGGCAGGGGGGTTTTGGGAAGGACATATAAATAATGACGATGGTGGTTTTGATGTACAACGCGTTTTGCCCTTATAACATCACGGGCTTCATCAGGTAAGTGTATTCACAGTAAGTGCATGATGATGAGATCAAGAAAGGGATGATTATGGTGGTCAGATGGGAAAGGTGCAAAACATCACAAGAGGTAAAAATCCCGAATAATATAAAGTAAAGTATCAAATATGAAATTTGCATCAAACTATAATTGTAGGCAGGTTATGAACCCAAAGTTTATCTATAGTTATGGTTAATTACCTTTATCAGAACCTGTTTGGTGGTCAGCAAACGGCAATCCGAGCCTCCTTCTATAAGGGAGGGTCAGTGTTACCATAGAGACACTGCCATTTAGTGCAGTCCGGAGGCAAAGCACTCCTAGGGAGAACAGACAACTAAGATTCTTGTATACTAGATCGGATAAGAGAACACTGATACCGAAAAGAAATGTTTGGCCCAGGGGCAGAGGTCAAGAGAGGGGGTGTATAGCTGCATACCTCAATGGGGCTGGCTGTTTGCCTCCATCCACATTTGGATAGTCAGAGTAGGTCTTAAATCATTGTGGTCAATTCCGTCAGAATGTTCGATCCTATGGATTGATTATACAAGTAGTCAAATTCGTGGTCTATTACGTATAGGTATACTGCTATCTTAGAGTGTGGAAGTCAAATTTACCCACCGGACGTGTATGTGTCTCTGTCTTTCGTCCGTTGAAAGTTAATCTCTCGTTCGTTCAGTATCCGTCACTTATACCTTCAGTGTCCGCATAAAGGTCCAAGACAAAGTGAGGCAATCAGTCAAGTCAAGTGTCATTTATGTGTCCGTTTGGGGCGGTTCAATGACGCACAAATCCCGCCCGCAGTCCAGGCAGCGATCTCCCGCCATGTGCAGGGACCGCGCATGTCAATGACGTGGATGCGACCCGGTTCCAAGGCAGGAAGGGCGTCACTGGTTCTGTCCTGTGGGCGGAAGCCATGGATGGGATGGAACGCAGAGCGAACCAGAAGGCGCCTGCGCATCATTCCACCACAGACTATCAGAGCGGAAGCATACGAGTACGCCGAGATCAAAAGATCCCGTGTCGGTCCCTGGTACTCCATGTTTCAGAGGCTAATGCCTGCATGTTATAATCTGAGAGGCTAAATATTCCAGTTGGAGGTAGAGACCAGAAGATACAGAAAAATTTCGGTGTGGTGTGGTGACTGCGCGCCGCCCATGACCTGAACCAGCCATCTGACTACCTACCATTTCA
>CM070041.1:9154399-9169091 GCA_036250615.1 Ptychadena robeensis
TTATTGGATGGGGGGGTGGGGGATACATATTTGATTGTACTGCCCCATCTGACTGTGGGGTGAGGGGGGTCAAAGTTTGCCTCCATGTTAAGTATGGGTGGCAGATTGAACATGAAAAGTGTTTGCCCGGCCAGCAGACTGCGAACACACTCCGCGAACACACAACGTGTGCGGTTAGGGGCACCAAGTACATCCGATGAGGCCGCTAAAAACTACTACGTTACTATTTTTCTAATGTTCTGGTTAAACTGTTGCCACTGTTGGACAGTGGTGGTTTAAGGCATGGGCAACTTGGGCGGATGCCAAGCATGGCATCTGGGCATCGAAAATGTTTTCTGATAATGGCCAGGCGCCTCCCCCACAGCATGGCCGCCTGCCTATCCACCCAGCCACCTGAGGAAAGAGAAGGAGTAGTGTTGAGCTCGAATATTCGAATTTCGAATATATTCGGCGAAATAGGCTATTCGAGAATTCGCAAATTTTGCAAATATGGCGGCTGATATTCGATAATTTCGAATATTCGCATTGGAATGCTTATGGGCATGGATTGCGAATATATATTCGCAATGCGAAAATAACTAGCACATGTGACCATTCATTTTAAAGGTAATCGCGAGGCGATTATAGTTGCGAATATAGATTCGCATCTGCGTGCTATTGCGAATATTCACGAATATAGAATCAAATATTAGTAGAATTATTCACAAAATATCTCAAATTCAAATATTGCCTATGCCGCTCATCACTAAGAAGGAGTAGGGGAGACTCACCAGCACAACTTCAGGAGTGGAGATGCTTTCCCGGGGGTGGGTGGGGGTGACTGGTGTATGGGGGGGTGTTGGAACAGAACAGAGTCTGTAAATCTCACAACGCCCCAAGTGATCAGAAATGATTTCCTGGGGGGGGGGGGTGAGACTTATGGACTTGGTTCTGTTCCAACATGCCCCTGCCTCCCCCTGGAGTGCTCTCTCTCCCTGGGAGTATGCTTTCCGGAGGGTAGGAACAGAACAGAGCACACAAGTCTTCAAATGGGGGTCAGAGAGGGTGCTCGTCCAGGGCGACAATCTCCCTAGGCCCGCCCCTGGACTTGGGGAAACAGAACACAACCCAACTGGGGTTCCAATTCTTTCTTCCTAAAGCCAGAGTTCCCCTTAAATTGTTGCTTAAGAATTGGCTGTATCAGGTCTAGCGCGACCTGTGGGGTCGCTGATTTCATTGTGACATTTTTCACTCCCCAGGTACAGTTCCTTCACTGTTTAAAACAAGCGGAGGCTGGAGGCGAGAGCGAAGTGGTGGACGGGTTCCATGTCTGCAACGAGCTGCGAGAGAGGAATCCAGACGCGTTCGCGATCCTCGCGTCCACGCAGATTGACTTCACAGACACCGGAGTCGATTACTGCGATTTTTCCCTCCAATCCAAACAACGGATCATAGAGTGAGTTCCTGCAGACTCCGTCCTGTGAGAGGTGACTGGTGCTCATCCCTCCTCAAAAGAGGAGAAAGATCGCCTCCTGCTGGAGGAAACTTGTATTACACATCACTGGAGATGATTGAGAAATGCTGTAAAATTTCCACTAGATGACTTTGTGAGTTAATTGCAAAGCCCCTTATCATGGTATCATCACCAAAATTGCTGGAGGTGTAGAGGAGGATTGTGAAAACATTTTAAGTCATTTTTGCATAAATTAAGTTCAAAGTTAAATTTTAATTTCGACTTAAAATTAAACTTAAATACGTTCTATACTCAAAATAAAAAACACATACATTACATTGACATAATACTCACCTGACAGCAGATTACATCTGTGAAAAGTGCTACAGAATTTAAAAAAACATACTTGCCTCACCTCCTCGTTCCCGAAGCCAGCATGTTTAGTAATGGCAAAGAGTAGCTGTTCTGCCCACACTTTATGAATACTTCATTTTGACTATGGAGCTGTCTTTTTCAAAAACAGCCACTAGATGGAGATTCGAGAACATTAAATCCCACAGATGTGAAGCTGCCATCAAAATACCACGGGACTACGGCACTTCACCCCAGGTGCCCTTGTAGGCAGTATCGCCTCTTCAGCTGTAAGAAACCTTGGTTATGGGCTGCTGTTCATACAGCTGTAGGTGCTAGTCTTTGGCTGCCTCCACTGCATTGTGTATGTTATCCGTCGGGACCCCCGCCAAGCACTTCATTTAATGCAGGGGGTCCCGACGGAGCACATACACATTACCTACCCAGCGCATCCTCTGTTCTCACTTTCTTCTGCTGATCCACTGGCCGGAGGTTGAAGTACTGCACTACGTTAACCCCTGCATCAACGCCATGTGAACAGAGGATATGGACAGGTTCTGGACAGGTAATGTGTTTGTGCTTTGTTGGGAACCCCACCAAGTGCTGTGCTTAACGCAGGGGGTCCTGACAGATCACACAACGAAGCGGAGACATACCCTTTCTCTCAGATGACACTCATCTCTCCGATAGAGAGGTTTGAGCTGCTTTGCTGCCACCCAGTGGGGGATTTTGGATATTACAGTCCATAGCCTTTCTATGTAATGGGTTGATTCGTTTGAATCTTCCTATCAGGATCTATTAAAGCAGTGGCTCTCCACCTGTGGGTTGGGGGGTCAAATGACCATTTCACAGGGGTCGTTGAGTTTACTGAAAGCATCAGAGCTCCTGCTAACAAGGTGGGACGTTAGGAGGGAGAGTAACACCCTATCCCTCCTCATAAGCAGGGTGGGAAAATATAAGAGAAATTACACTGACCTGATGGTGCTGGAAGTGATGCCATGAAGTGTCATTTCTGGTACTTGGAACGCGGAGGTGACACACGGCACTGGCACTTCCGCATTCCAAATACAGGAAGTGACACTTCGCAACGTCACTTCTGGGGTTGTGGATCTCAATACCACTGTATTAAAGATTAGTCGTGTCTCAGGATTGGTTGGGTATCCAGATATAAGTCTCCACCGGGTTTGCATCTGTGCCTGTGATAGCTTCTGGTTACCTGTACAGCTCTAGGTGCTTTAATCTGAGCGTTGACAATTCAACCTATTATGCCTGCTGCCTGCACTGCCCTTTGCTAGCTTTTTGACCACTCTCCTGACTAATCAGGATTGATCTTCTATATATGCTCCTAGAGACTCCTTCCTATAAGAGGTGGCTGGTGCCCCTGCTGAAGGAAACTTGTATAACATATCAGTAGAGATGATTTAAAAATTTCAAATTTTCACTAGATAACTAGATTGTGAGTAAGGATCATGGTATCATCACTAACATTGCCGGTGCTGTGATCTGATTTTGGACCATTTGACCTCTCTTGCCTGCTGCCTGCACTGACCTCTGCTAGCTTTTTGACCACTGTCCATTTATTGACCTGGTCTTCTATATATGACCTCAGCTTTGTTCCTGGACTTGCTTCCTGGTGTTCCCTAAGGGTTTTATCAGTCTCCCTGATCTTCTGTTTAAGCCTGGGCTTGGCCTAATGGGAAGAGCGCAGTGGAGTAGAGATGGTCGAATTTTTCGACTTGCTAACTTTGTGAGCTGATTGCAAAGACCCTGAACATGATATCATCACCAAAATTGCTGGAGATGCAGAGAAGGGCTGTGGGGACATTTGAACAAAAATGTTTTGCTCTAGCCCATGGAGTTTTTGCATAAATTACGTTCAAAATAAAAGACGAAATTCAGATTTTCCAAATTTTGACTTGACTTTGAACTTACTATTTTTCGACTTGCTAACTTTGCGAGCTGATTGCAAAGCCCCTGAAAATGGTATCATCACCAAAATTGCTGGAGATGTAGAGAAGGGTTGGAGGAACATTTGAAAAAAAAAAAGTTTTGCTCTAGCACATGCAGTTTTTGCATAAATTAAGTTAAAGTCGAAATGACGATTTTCGAAATTTTGACTTGACTTTGAACTTAATTTGTGAAAAAGTATTTGTGTTAGAGACATACTTTCTTTTTTGGAGTATACCCCCCAGCCCTTCTCTACATCTCCAGCAAGTTTGGGGATGATACCATGCTCAGGGGCTTTGCAAATAACTCAAAACCGTCGAAATGGTCGAATTTTTTAAAAATAATTCGACCATCTCTAATCTCCAGCAAGTTTTGTGATGATACCATGTTCAGGGGCTTTGCAATTAACTCAAAATCGTCGAAATGGTCGAATTTTTTAAATAAAATTTGACTATCTCTACAGTGGAAATGTGGAATCATTCCTGAATAAAGACTGGAGGTCTCCCAGCGACCGAGTGTCATATTCTCACACTGATAATAAGTATTTCAACCCATCCAGCTGTCAAACTTTCACCATTAACGAACTTTACATCATCATGGGGTTTTTTTTCAAAATCCTACGACACCTGAGTTTGAAAAGAAAATACTTAATAACGTGCTCTCTCTCTCTCTCAGGCTCGATCCGGATGGGGAGCTTCTAAGAATTAATTTTAATAACGCCACGAGGGACTCGGTACTCAACATTCCAGCAGAGAAGGTCCAACCTTTCTACTCCTCCCTGAAAGAGTTTGTCAGTCTTATGAATAGTCCGGAGAACACATTCTGCTACAAAATGAAACCGGGTAAGAGTCGGGTCCTATTATTTATGCTTTACTGAATATTTGCCATCATGGTATCCATTTTATTTACCCAAACTGGCCACATGCCTAGCGGTTGAGACAAGTTGGTCCGGAGGACCCCAGGGATGGGTCCTAGATGGGAGATAGGGCTCCCCATTTTATAGTCTGTGGTCCCCAGTGTATTCTGGGTAAGAAGTCCAGGGATAGACAGGGGCAACAATGGGTTGCCATTTGTTTAGGTTGCTCAGGGTCCTGGACTATGGAGTGGGACGGAAGGAACTGGATGGGCCTTCCCACTCCACCTGGGATACACTTCAGGATTTGCGAACAGGAACTCTGTCTGAAAAAGCACAGGTGATCAGAGAGGGACTGTGGGAGTAGTGGTGAAAGAGGAAGCACCGCCCATCACTAGCCCCCGTGTGCACAGCACGTACCGGGGGGGGAATCAGGGGACTATAATAACCTCACACCTATGTTGCCGTGGACTCCCTCCAGGCCTCCACACACAAGTACCTCCTTGTTCCAGACACAGGGGCAGCCAGGCCTCACAATCCTCACCCGCAACAGCGGCTAAGCTTGCTTTCTTCTGGTTGGCAGGGCCTTGCGCACATCCCCCAATAAAGGTCCAAGACACATCCAACTGTTGTAAATATGGTGCTTCTTTATTGTAGTCACATCACAGTGCCAATCACACTCCACGTTAGTTCTAGGAGCCATCTGGGAGCAGCATTTGGTACAGTCTCTCTGCCCTAGCCTTCTTCACCCAAGCCACTTTTCCTAGACTAGGACTGCCCTTGTCCCCAGCATGGGGTACAAGGATGAGACATCTCAGTGCAGGCCTGGTCTTCGGATCCACAGGCCTAAGGCCTGTTCCCTACGTGGTCCAGTACACCTCTGCTCTTCCTAACTTATATAAACTCCTAATCTACTCCCAGATGGCTCTCAACATTACAAGATCACGTGTTCCAAACATTACAGTGACACCTCCCACCTAATGTTTTGCCCAGCAACAGCACAAACACAATCACTGACATTACTCATGGCGGCACAGTTAACCCCTTAATGAACATGGTACAGTACACTACAATCCACCTTCCTACAGCGGTCAGGTGTGTAGCCTGTGAATACCACTCTCTAGAGAAACCTCCTCCTGTGATCCCTTTTCCCCTGAACGGCACATTCTGGAAAGCGTCTGCGATTCTCTATAGAGCCACAGCTATTCTGGGAGTCCGGGACCGCCCCTTCTGCATGGTGACACCGAAGGGGTGGGGGCACGCCATAGACCTCCATTATAATGGAGGGGTCATCGTTTTTCCAGCCCACATCACCGGCGTACGTGGACAGGGGCAGGAAATTCAAGCGGAGTAGAGCATAATTCATTTATTTTTAAAATTACTTTTAGTGCACTTTAACCTCCCTAGCAGTCAGCCTATACCAGGACGTTAAAGGGTGGTTAAAGTGCACTAAAAATAAATGAATGACCTCTAAGCTGACACAATGGTGGAGAAAGGCCCCAATATCCTAAAAATATTCCCGCTGTGCTCTTGTCTGTGACAATCATTGTATTTCATCCTCTGTAAATGCCAGTCTTCTGGTTAATGGACTGCAGTAACATGTATGGCCTCTAGAAGCCGCAATATAATTGTTTCAATTATGAAAACACAGCTCCGTAGGCTTGTATAAGGGAAGTGATGATGTGACTGATTTGTGTGAGAGGGTGTTACAGCCGTGGAGGTTTCTAAAGAGAGGGGAGGAGCAACCAGGGACATTCAGGATCACCTCATCACTGGTAAGATTTTTATATTTTTTTTAATGGATCGTCCCAATAACGGAGTGTTTGCTAGCGAGGGACATAAAGCACAGGAGGTGAGTTTAGGTATCAAATTCATTTCTGCGGGTCCGTTCTTGTCCATTGCTGGACAATAAGTCACATGACCTAGTAGATTTTCAAGCCAGTGAGTAGCTAGGGGAGTTAGAAGCCCCTGTGTTCGGGCACACAGAGTGTGCATACACCAGGGGGTAAGGATTAGGTATATGGCATTCACTTCTGTGGGTCCGTTCTGTCACATGAATAGGTCAAATGACCCAGTAGATTTTCAAGCCAGTGAGTAGCTCAAGCCCCTGTGTTGGGGCACACAGTGTGCAGGCACGGGGAAGATTAGGACGACATGACAGGACGCCTCCTGTCCTGTATTCCCTATATACGACAGTCTCTCTCTCTCTCTCTCTGTCTCTCTCTGTCTCTCTGTCTCTCGCTCTCTGTCTCTCGCTCTCTGTCTCTGTCTTTCTCTCTCTCTCTCTCTCGCTCTCTCTCTCTCTCTCTCTCTCTCTCTCTCTCTCTCTCTCTCTCTCTCTCTGTCTCTCTCTCTCTCTCTCTGTCTCTCTCTCTCTGTCTCTCTCTCTCTCTGTCTCTGTCTCTCTCTCTGTCTCTGTCTTTTTTATGTATAAGGAGCACAGGGGTTAATGCAGCTAGGTCTTATTTTTGTGGCAGGTCATAACATGCATAAAATTAATTTAAATAACATGAAAGGAATGTCCTGGGGGCGGGGCCTCTCGAAACATATATTAATAATATTATTTCTTATTTACATTAGGTCAAGTGGTTACGTTCGACAACTGGAGGATTCTCCACGGGAGGCGGAGCTACCGATCCGGAGCGGATGTCTCCCGCCACTTGGAGGGCTCTTACCTCGACTGGGATGTCGTGATGTCCAGACTGAGATCCTTGAAGGCCAAGTTGGAAAAGCCGAACTGATTGGAACGCACCGGAACGAATAATTCTTCTCAAAAGACAATAAATTATGTTCATAACAAATACTTTATTTTTATTCTCTTGTAATAATAGAAATAAACTTCGAAGGCTCCGCCCACCTGACACTGGGGGGTCTCAGGATGGCAGTTTTTGTATTGTCATCAATTTTTTTTATATTGTCCACCATATTGGCTTAACATGTTTTTGAGAGGGAGGGGTCAATTAATTATGAACATTTCCATTCTTAGAGCTGTAATTGTATTCTCCAGTCACTTGGCTGTTGGACTGCGTAGTCCCCGGAGAGTAAGAAAGGAGATAGAAGGAAAGAAAGGACTGTCCCGGAAGGAAATGGATTGTGAGCAAACAACCTCGTTCATGGATGTTTCTTGGAGTCTTCTCTGACATAGCTGCAGGGGTGGTCCTAGCCTCTCTGCCCCCCAAACACATGTTTGGGGTGTTGGACTGGGGGTAGGAGAGGATTGTTAGCAGTGTCTGGTGTGGGGGGGGTGGTAGCGCTATTGGGTGGGGTTCGACCAAACACGCTGATTAACCTTCTTGGCGGTATGCCCTAACGGGATCGGGCATAATCGCATCGCTGCAGGCTCACAGATTCCTTCCCGCCCAAGTCTTCGGCATCATCGGTGATGACCTCCATGTTAATGGAGGCGGCGAAGTTTTTCCCTGCCCACATCAATGGCGTCTGGAGGCGGGGAAGGGCGGTGAATCATCGCGGAGTACACTGTATTCACGCCCGTATGGCTGTCAGCTCTCTTCTGATTGCACACAGTGCCCCATACCCTCTCCTGTTCTATCCTATAAGAAAGAAGAGTGTGTTTTAACATGTTTTGTGCATGTATATGAGTTGTGTAATTCAGGTTATATCGCCATGCTGGCACTTTGAGTGGGGTTTGGGGTTCAGTTTGTGCACTCGGTTCGCCATCACTGACCTACATGCTATGAAGGGGGACAGGCCGTGGCATGTCAGATATTAGGCCGGACCTCCGCTGACCGGGGTCGTCGTTTTTTCGAGCACATCTGTCAATGAGGAGGTTCATAAGTAAATACAAATGAAGGAATATTCCACGCATTTCAGGGGATTACTCTAATCTGTTTACAAACCTACCCGTGTGTGCTCTATTGATCCCGCTCGAAGAAACTCGTTTGAACGGGGTTCCAACTTGTTGGAAAACCCCGTTCAATCTCCATTACTTTGCATGGAGACCTGAATCTTCATGCAAAGTATAGGAACAGCCGGCTCCTGCCTTCTGCCTCCATAGCCGTCAGGCTCAGTGTGAAGGTGGCGGAGACAGCACTCCTCACACTGAAGCTGGCTGCTGTGAGAAGCAGGCTGGATGGATTTCTTCCCAGCTTGTAGCGTGTTCTGATTCACACGTGTCATGTGCTACAAGCTGGGGAGAACGGCTCCAGGGGTCCCCATTGAATGAGAATCGAAGTGCCCATGTAGTGCACATTGATTTCCGTTCAATTGATCCCCGATCAATCACAGCGTGGTGACATTTACAAACCTACCAGTGTGTGCTTTCCTTTGAGCGGGATCAATAGAGCCCACTTGAAAAAACTCGATTAGACAGGTTCCATTTTGTTGGAATCCCCCGTTCAATCTCCATTACTTTGCATGGAGATGTGAATCTTCATGCAAAGTATAGAAACAACCGGCTCCAGCCTTCTTCCTTCACAGCCGTCAGGCTCAGTGTGAAGGGGGCGGAGCCAGCACTCCTCACACTGAAGCTGGTTGCTGTGAGTGAAAAGCAGGCTGGATGGATTTCTTTCCAGCTTGTAGCGTGTTCCGATTCACACGCTACAAGCTGGGGAGAACGGCTCCCGGGGGTCCCCATTGAGCGGGAATCGATGTGCCCATGTGGTGCACATTGATTTCCGTTCAATTGATCCCCCATCAATCACAGCGTGGTGACGTCACCACGCTGTGATTGATCGTAGGTCGCGTGCTTGGGAATTCACCCGTGTGTGCCTAGCTTGACTCTGGTTACATACAGTAGTACAGTGGAGCCGAAGACGTCGGTCATGATCTACTAATAGGTGGAAAAAGCTTTGGGAGTAGAACACGAAGCCCTCCCTTCTTTAATAACAGATGGTTACATGTTTATCTATTAGACTGTAAGCCGGGCCGAGTCCTCTACTCCTCCTGTGTCATTATCTGTACCTGTGTGTTATCTTGTTTTATATCTTCACTCTAATGTATTGTACAGCGCTGCGTAATAGGCTGGCGCCATATAAATAAATGATGATAATAATACTAATATCTTTCCTTTATTCACTTTATTGGTTATTGATTCATTCAGACTATTAAGTCTATAAAGTGTACTGTGTATATATATATTAATAAAATAAGTTTACCATTTTTAGGTGTTAAAAGTAAACTCCTTCAATGGCTCCTCTTCTTCACACACCCCCCCTCCCTGTTGGCGTCTCACAAGGCTCCGTCCTTGGCTCGGTCCTTTTCTCCCTCTATACCTCCTCCCTTGGCAAAATCATCTCATCCTTTGGTCTGCAACCCCATCTATATGCTGACGATACCTAACTCTACCTATCCACCCCGGCCTTCACTCCCTCTGTCCTTGACAACATCTCTCACTGCCTATCGGCCATCTCTTCATGGATGGCTGACAGATTCCTTAAACTCAACCTGAGCAAAACTGAACTGATCATCTTTCCCCCATCACCTTCCAAGCCTCCACCCCCCAACATCTCACTCACAGTAATAACACCGTCATTTCCCCCATTCCACAAGCTGCCTTGGTGTCACCTTTGACTCTGCGCTCTCCTTTACTCCCCACATTCAGAACATCGCTAGATCCTGCCACTTCCATCTCCCCAACATCTCCAAAATCCGCCCCTTCCTCTCCCCAGAGACCTGGTACACGCTGGTACACGCTCTCATCATCTCTCGTCTGGACTACTGTAACATCATCCTCTCTGGTCTCCCTCTTACTAGACTATCCCCTCTTCAGTCCATCATGAATGGCGCTGCCAGACTCATCTACTCCTCTAACCGCTCCTCATCTGCTGCTCCTCTCTGCAAATCTCTACACTGGCTTCCCATTGTCCAGAGAATTAAATCAGATGATTGTTACAGATTATAGTAATGGCAGGATCTCCTGATGAAGCTAATTGTTAGCGAAACGCATAGAGAAGACGTCCATTGCAGATTTGAAATTTTGAAATATGTATCTATGTGGATTATGTAATCTGATTTGCTTTTATCTCTTTGTATGTGACGGCAAACTATACATGTAAATATCTGTACCACCGCTGTAATCATGTAAAAACATTGTGAATATCTTTTAGAAACGTGTATGCAATAATAATAAAAAACTCGTATATATTTTAACAATTGTGGTGAATCAAATGTGCTGCGACAATATTACAAGGGGGAACAATATGTTGTTTTGTTGTTGTTTTTGCTTGAAGAATCCATTTATTGGAAGGTGGAAGACACCAGTCCCCAGCCCCCCCCCCCTTTTTTGCTATTGTTTTTTTATTGCTATATAAATAAATGTTAATAATAATAATAACTCTCCAGCCAAAAAAGTTTGGGCATCCCCAGCTGTAGTATGACTTGGGTGTAATTATGATCTATGACCACAAGATGGCAGTCATTACTCACTGCTGGAGCTGGATGGATATTTCCCATACATGTGATGAGGACGGTATTATTATTCTTATTATTTACTTATATAGCGCCAACATAATATGCAGCGCTGTACAATAAATTAGAGTGGAGATGCACAAGATAACACACGGGCACAGGTTATGACACAGGAGGAGCCAATCGGGCGTACAATCTAACAGATATGTGTCATACATTGGCACTGTGGGTGGGGCGTGGGGGTCTCAAGCCATGAAGAGGCAGCGCAGTAAAAAAAAAAATTTGGAACCTGACTAAATTCTAATTAAAATAGATCTCTTTAGTTTTGAAAATATATCTTTGTATTTAAAGCAAATCTAACAAATCCATGGGGCACTTTAG
The DNA here is from genome assembly GCA_036250615.1 of Ptychadena robeensis. Classification (NCBI taxonomy): domain Eukaryota; kingdom Metazoa; phylum Chordata; class Amphibia; order Anura; family Ptychadenidae; genus Ptychadena; species Ptychadena robeensis. Next base: position 9,165,730 of record CM070041.1, read on the forward strand.
TAATACGTCATTGACAGTCAATGGACGGGTCATAAGTCAAGCATGCGTTGGGTTCATGTCGAGGCGGAGCAACAAAGACTCAGACCGATGGCTATGAGGGGCATGGGGGTCAAGGGCGCCCCCCCCTGCCTCTTCGCTGTCATCAAAGAGACGGACCCGTCAGAGATCGGTAGATCCGCCAATACTCTACATAGCTGCCAGTTCGCCGGGGTTAGGGGTAACTGCCCAGGGAGTTAAACCTAATGAGCATAATGTGTGCAATATGCGTCCAAGCTTGTCGCGTTCAACGTCATCAATAACGGCAAAGAGGCGGACCCGGAAGTGATCGCATAGATAGGGGTAACTGCTCAGGGTGTAAGGGTTTGTTTCCATTATACGTCGGGACCCCCGCGTATACGCTTAGCAGGGGTCCCGACGTATCCCATAGACTCAGCCTGCGGGCGGATGGTCTGTTTACACATCCGCCGGTGTAAAGGCTGAACGTACTCGACGACGTTCAGCCTTACATCGGCGGATCGGCTCAGCGCAATGAAGACAGATCCTCCGCCGAGCAGGTAAGTCTATCTGTTACGTTGGGACCTCCCGCTAAGCGTGTATGCTTAGCGGAGGGGTCCCAACGCAATGGAAACAAAGCCTAAAACCTATGGGCATAATGTGTACAATATGCGTTGGGTAGCGTTGTGTCAAAATGTAGACAGCAACATAATAGTCCATTGCAGTGCCGGCCCCCCATGGCTCGCCCAGTCAGGACTGTGTGCCCACTTGATTGGGCCCTCTACCTAAACCCACCTGACCTGTGAGACATAGGCTTGCCCCTTTAATTGGCCGCTCCTGGCGCCGACCCTGGCCCATAGTTTACATTGTTTACAATTGTTTGTCCCTCGTTTGGCATGGGACATTCTGACTAGAGATGATTGCATTTTTCGACTTGCTAACTTTGTGAGCTGATTGCAAAGCCCCTGAACATGGTATCATCACCAACATTGCTGGAGATGTAGAGAAGGGCTGTGGGAACATTTGAAAAGAAAAAGTTTTGCTCTAGCACATGGAGTTTTTGCATAAATTAAGTTCACAAACAAAGTTGAAATTCCGATTTAAAAATTTTTGACGTGACTTTGAACTTAATTTATGCAAAAACTATTTGAGTTAGAGACATCCTTTTTTTTTGGAGTATACCCCCCAACCCTTCTCTACATCTCCAGCAAGCTGGGTGATGATACCATGCTCTGGGGCTTTGCAATTAACTCGAAATCGTCATTTTTGACTTGACTTGAAGTTAAAAAATTCGACCAATTCGACGATTTCAAGTCAATTGCAAAGCCCCTGAACATGGTATCATCACCAAACTTGCTGGAGATGTAGAGAAGGGTTGGGGGTATACTAGTCTCTCTAGTCATCAATAATGACAAAGAGGCGAACGCGTAAGAGACCGGTCAATACTCTACATTGCCGCAGGTTCGGCGGGGATAGGCGTTACTGTGCAGGGTGTTAAACCTATGAGGATAATGCGTACAATATGAACCCATGCTTGTTGCGTTGCACCCTCCCCGCCCTCCTCGCCGCCTCTTTAATGTCATCAATAACAGCAAAGATGCAGACCCAGAAGAGATCGGTGGGTCCACCGCCAGTTTGTTGTTGATAGGGGTAACTTCCCAGGGTGTTTCCACTGGGAAGCTCCCCCCCACGCTTCATGTGTTCAGACGCAATTTATCACGCAATCGGATGCTATTTTGCACGCGATTGGATGCATTTTCACCCCCCATCGCGAGTGACCGCTCCCATAGGAACTGAATGGCCGTGGTCAAAAATATATAGTGAATAGGGACAGGATTTTTGACCATTCCTGTCAATGGACACGATTTTTCACTAGGGGACGTGATCGGACACGGTCCACAATTAAATAAAAGCAGTAGGGTGGCGTTCAAAATCGCCCCCTGAATTGTGTCCACACCTGACCGCGCCCATCCGTGAGCTGTCGCTTCAGTGCAGTTTGACAAATGATTTCCAATGGGAGCAATTGGCGGCAAATCCATTAAAAACGCATCCATCCGTGGCCGATCGCTCTAGTACCTGTGGCCCGTTGAGCGTTCTTTGGCGGCCCGCCCTCAGTCCTCCACCTGCGAAAACTTACTGTAAATGCATAGGTCATAGGAACTCGCCTGACCGCCGATCCCCCACTGACAGGTCCTTGTCCAGGATCTTCTTAGAGCGGGAAGAGGCGACAAACTTAAAAGATAGGTGTATGTAAAAGCCAATAAAAGACCCAGATGGCCCCTGAGCAGGTCCCTCGCCTCTCCTCCTCTAGTGTTGGTGGGGGATCAGCAGACAGGTAAGTGCCTATGCTCCCACTATTCCACCAATGAACAGGGGTGATTGCATAGATAGAAAAATTTATGTGCGGCCCTTTAGTGATGCACTTGTGGCCCTCCATATCAACCCAGTTGCCCACCACTGCTCTAGTGGAAACAAGCCCTTACAGGTCTTATCTTTGTTTTAGGTTAGTGATCCCTCTTTTAGTGATGGGCGGCATAGGCAATATTCGAATTCGCGATATTTCCGAAATAATGCTACTAATATTCGATATTCCGCATTGCGAAAATATGTTCACAATCATGTTCACCTCACAATTACCTCCAAAATGAATGGTCACATGTGCTATTTATAATGCAAAATAAATAACACATGTGACCAGTCATTTTGGAAATTATGATTATGAGCGATTATATATATTCCCAATTTATGCCCATAAGCATCCCAATGGCGAATATTGCAAATATTCGAAATTATAAATATCCGCCCCCATATTCTCAAAATTTGCAAATTCACGAATAGCCGATATTCGACAAATATATTCGCAATTTGAATATTCAAAATCAACACTATCTGCTACACATGAGAATGCAAGAAGCTGATACAGGAAACTGCGCAGCGACATATCCGACGTGTTAGTAAATTTAGAGAAGTATTTCTTCTCTTCCGGGAATTCCGCGTTCGCGATGCTTTTCCAAAAATTCGACCATTTCAACTATTTCGAGTTAATTGCAAAGCCCCTGAACATGGTATCATCACCAAACCTGCTGGAGATGTAGAGAAGGGTTGGGGGTATACTCCAAAAACGAAGCATGTCTCTAACACAAACAGTTTTTGCATAAATTAAGTTCAAAGTCAAGTCAACATTTCGAAAATCTGAATTTCGACTTTGATTTTGAACTTAATTTATGCAAAAACCACATGTGCTAGAGCAAATCTTTTTTTTTTTTTCAAAAGTTTCCACAACCCTTCTCTACATCTCCTGCAATTTCAGTGATGATGCCATGTTCAGGGGCTTTGCAATCAGCTCACAAAGTTAGCAAGTCGAAAAA
>CM070041.1:9257557-9270083 GCA_036250615.1 Ptychadena robeensis
CGGCCGCTTATCGTCGTGTGCCCACATGGGGCGACAGATCCCTGTCGCCCCACAGCTCGGATGGAAGCCGATGCCATTAACTTCAATAAAAACCGGCGTCTTCATTGAAGCTAATGGCCGGCACACAAGGGGTGCCGCCCGACTAAAGCAGCCTCATAATGCACCAGGATGCAAACGTGATGACGTCATCAGGTTTGCATTCCACAGCTCATTGGAGGATGTCTGTCGGCACCCATCTGTGGGTGTATGGCAGGCATTAGTTATGAGACCTCAAATTGTCAATAGAGACCCTCTAATGTTATGGAACCTCATAACATCACAAGAGACCTCCTAATGTAACAAGACCCCATTATAAGACCTCATATTGTCCCAAGAGACCCTCTTATGTTATGAGACCTCATAACGTCACAAGAGACCTCCTAGTAACAGGACCCCATTAAAAGACCCTCTTACGTTATGAGACCTCATATTGTCACCAGAGACCCTCTTACGTTATGAGATCACGTTATGGAACCTCATAACATCACAAGAGACATCCTAATGTAACAAGACCCCGTTATAAGACCTCTTATTTTCACAAGAGACCCTCTTACATTATGAGACCTCATATTGTCACAAGAGACCTCCTAATGTAGTCCACTATAAGACCTCATATTGTCACAAGAGACCCTCTTACGTTATGGAACCTCATGACATCACAAGAGACCTCTTAATGTAACAAGACCCCATTAACAGACCTCATATTGTCACAAGTGACCCTCTTACGTTATGAGACCACATATTGTCACAAGAGACATCCTTATGTAAGAAGACCCCATTAGCAGACCTCATATTGTCACAAGAGACCTCCTAATGTAAGGAGACCCCATTATAAGACCTCATATTGTCACAAGAGACCCTCTAACCTCATGACACCCCATTAGGAGACCCCATAAAGTAAAAAGAGACCTTCTTATGTCGCAAGACCATGTTATGACACTTGAGACCCTCTAATGCTATAAAACCTTCTCATATTTGAAGACACCTTACAGCCCAGACTCATACAGGGGGATGCCCTGTTGGGTGCCTACACGTGACATCATGCAGCCCCCCCTGGCACAGGATGCCCCCTCACCTATATTCTTCATGCACTGCTATGGGACTCTTCAGAATCTTTTACCCAACACAGACAATACAAGTAGATTTTGCCAGAACCAGCATGATACAGAAACCTGAGCTATACCCCATAGATAGGCATTAACATGCATATTATACCTCCTCTGCCAGGACACGTATCCGCGTACCCGGTATTTACCGAGAGAACTTACCTTCAACGTACAAAACCGACAGGAGCCAGTATCCAAGATGGCGATACAAGAGAGCAATCCCGTCATCCACAGCGCCATCAAACCAATCATAAGGCACGTTTTCGGGAATTCATGTAGCCCCGCCCGGCGTTCAGGAATGGCGCTTATCTGTCTCCTAGGCAACGCCGGATGCTTCCACTCTGCGGCATGTTGTGACCGCCGCTGCCAACAGCTTGGCGGGTGTGTGAGGATCTTCCCACCACCCGGGCCGGGCTCTGCGATAACCGTCACATATGTCTGTTCCTGAAAATGTCTGTTGTGGTTAGAAAGTAAAACTGAAGCATTAAAATCAGTTTGTATAATAAAAATATAATTTGTTACAGTTCTTCCGCTGCATAAAAATCTCGCAAGGATTTGTGAGGTGACGTCAACAATGGACGCATCTCCGCAAGCGCTTTAGGGATGCGTTGCGTTGATGGAAAACTAACATGGAGCCCCGCGTTGATATTAACGCAATGCGCCCATTCAGAATGAAGTGTGTGCGTCAAAAACGCAAGGGGATGCGGTTTTGACGCTCTGCTCCCTGGGCGTTAACCACCACAAACGCACCCTGAGTACTCGCCGATCTTTTCAGGGACAGCGGGGGTTGGTTGAATGGCAGTGGTGCGCTTTTCTGCCCCACATCCCTGGCGTCATCAGTGTGAAGGAGAGAGTGTGGGGAATCCTAACATCTCGAGGAGTGTTAGCCTAAGGCTATGTCTCCATTAATATGGGTTTGGTGGCGTGTTTATCAATGCATTCAAGTTGAAAAAAAAAACCCAGATGCCCCAACTTGTTTTTTTGAGGCATTAATGGCGGCACTGGCCTGGCCCCCCATGACCCACCCAGTCAGGTCGGCGTGCACGCTTGATTAGGAACCCCTATCTATACAACCATTCTTCTGAGATGATCAATCCCCTGATTGGCCGCCCGTGCCTGCCCGCTCCTGGCGCTGACCCTGATTTACTCTAGCCTGTCGTAACATAGATAAGTTTTCATTTCCGACCTAGTAGACGCAATAGATCTAATTTCACTACTAATCCGAGGGGGAAGGGGTGGGTTGGCCGCATCCAATGTTAATCGGGCATAAGCGATGATGCAGGCGGAGTTTCATCGATGATGCCAGAGTTTCAATGGCGTGGTACGGGCTAAGCGCAACGGAGGTTATTCCCCTAATCTCCACTACAGTTGCACCGTGTCAGCACTCGGTTGTCCCCAGGTCTTATGTACGCAAAAAAGACGTCTGGCACAGGGATTGGTAAAGGACCAGGAGCCCATAAACAAGCAAGGCCACACAGTTGCAAATGTCAACCACCACACTTTAAACAGAACCGGCTAGAATGATAGAGGAGCGAAGTCAGATTAAAAGCTGGATCAGGGCAGGCAGCAGACTGAGTATTGACAGGTACAAAGATGGGTCAGAGTTCACACCAGCTATCCATAAAGCACAGGCAGAAAAATAGTCCAAGCGGGGTCAAGGCAGGCGGCAGACAACAGAGGATTGACATGTACAAAAATGGATCAGCGTCCAAACAAGGTATTCAGAAAGGTCAGGCAGAAGGATGGTTGAGGTCAAGCATGGTCAATGCAGGTGGCAAACAGAGCAATGGCAGATACAAAAACAGGGGTCATGTACAAAAATGGATCAGCGTCCAAACAAGGTATCCAGAAAGGGCCAGCAGAAGCATAGTCGAGTCCAGGTCCAGGGGTCAGAGTCCAAAGAAGGTATCCAGAAAGGGCAGGCAGAAGGATAGTTGAGTCTTAGCATGGTCAGGGCAGGTGGCAGACAGAGGATTGATTGAGGTATAAAAAAGGGTCAGAGTTCACACCAGGTATCCATAAAGCGCAGGCAGAAAAATAATCAACTCCAAGCATGGTCAAGACAGGTGGCAGACAGAGGATTGACATGTACAAAAATGGATCAGCGTCCAAACAAGGTATCCAGAAAGGGCAGGCAGAAGAATAGTCGCGTCGAAGCAGGGTCAGGGCAGGCAGCAAACAGAGGATTGACAGGTACAAAAACAGGGGTCAGAGTCCAAACAAGGTATCCAGAAAGGGCAGGCAGAAGGATAGTCGAGTCAAAGCAGGGTCAGGGCAGGCGGCAGACAGAAAACAACTAGTAAACAGATCGCACCCAGCAGTAACTACACACTATCACAGGAAGCATCATCCAGACTAATATAGGGCAGAGCTACAGGTTAAACGTGTAAAGTCAATCACCTGGGAAGGCTCTAGATTTGTGGTGACAACAGCAGTGACACCAAAAGTCTGTACAATTGGCCTGGTCAGGTGGAAGGAAATGCTGTAGCAGCTTCGTGCCTGCAAACCCAAGCCACGCGGGGGGGGTCTCAACACCTTTAGGACAGGAAGTGAATTGAAATCTCCCCCAAATGGGAACATTTTATTCACATCCCTTACATTCTACGTTCATCATTCAAAAAAGAAATATTTAAACCCGGAGAAAAAAAAAATATGGCGCACCACCTCGGGTACTTTTTTCTCCGGGTTTAAATATTTCTTTTTTGAATGATGAACGTAGAATGTAAGGGATGTGAACGTTATACAGCGGTGCGATGACAGACTTCCTCTATAAAACTCATGACGCAGCAAACATTCCTTCTTCTACGAAACGCAAGTAATACCAGGTAAATCCCCCCTCCCCCTCCCGTCGCGTTCAAACTTGAAAGGTTTCCCCGGGATAAGTCAGTGGAATCGCCGTCTAAGCCCCTTGTTATGCGTCTCTTTAAAACCAATAATCTTCTGCGCGGCGTTCTCACCGGAGCGCGTTTACTAAACCGTCTTAAGACAATTAGCTCACCTGTCAAACGACGTCACGTTTATTAACAAACCAAACGATTTCTCCTAAACCGCGCCGGCGCCTGGATGGAATACTTCAAATCTCTGGGTGTGTGATGTCATTCCTGCGCAGACGCTCACAGGAATGGAGGGCTTTGTCTGGAAGCAGAAACAAATATTCACGTGTAGGATCTATGGTATACCGCGTATTGAGTTAGGGTGGACCCGCCAGATACGACCAAAATGTTCATTTGGATGTTTTTTGGTTTATCATAAAGATTTTTAGTATAGGAGGTCGTGTCCCACCACCACCCAAACATAGTGCCCAACAATACATCGATGCATCACCTCACCATCACTTTCTGCAACACTATGGAAGAACACCAAAGGCTGAAGAAGATGGAAGGATGAAGAAGACCAAAGGCTGAAGAAGATGGAAGGATGAAGAAGGCTGAAGGAGGAAGAAGACGTATTGATGGAAGAACACCGAAGGCTGAAGAAGATGGAAGGATGAAGAAGACCAAAGGCTGAAGAAGATGGAAGAATGAAGAAGGCTGAAGGAGGAAGAAGATGTATTGATGGAAGAACACCGAAGGCTGAAGAAGATGGAAGGATAAAGAAGACCAAAGGATGAAGAAGACAGAAGGATGAAGAACACTGAAGATGACCGAAGGGTGAAGAAAACTGTAGAAGACTGAAGGATAAGGAAGACGGATTGGTAGAGAAGATGGAAGGATGAAAAATTCAAAAAGGATGAAGAAGATGGATTGATGAAGAAGCGGGAAGGATGAAGAAGACCAAAAACGTTAGGGTGGACCCGCCAGATACGACCAAAATGTTCATTTGGATGTTTTTTGGTTTATCATAAAGATTTTTAGTATAGGAGGTTGTGTCCCACCACCACCCAAACATAGTGCCCAACAATACATCGATGCATCACCTCACCATCACTTTCTGCAACACTATGGAAGAACACCGAAGGTTGAAGAAGATGGAAGGATGAAGAAGACCAAAGGCTGAAGAAGACAGAAGGATGAAGAACACTGAAGATGACCGAAGGGTGAAGAAAACTGTAGAAGACTGAAGGATGAAGAAGACGGATTGGTAGAGAAGATGGAAGGATGAAAAATTCGAAAAGGATGAAGAAGATGGATTGATGAAGAAGCGGGAAGGATGAAGAAGACCAAAAGCTGAAGAAGACGGAAGAATGAAGAAGACTGAAGATGAGCGAAGGGTGAAGAAAACTGTAGAAGACTGAAGGATGAAGAAGACGGATTGGTAGAGAAGATGGAAGGCTGAAAAATTTGAAAAGGATGAAGAAGACGGATTGATGAAGAAGCGGGAAGGATGAAGAAGACCAAAGGCTGAAGAAGACGGAAGAATGAAGAAGACTGAAGGATGAAGAAGACGCATTGATGAAGAAGATGGATTGATGAAGAAGATGGAAGGATGAAGAAGAGGGAAGGATGAAGAAAATCAAGTCCCCTTAGGATGTTTTTTTGTTCATAAAGATTTTAAGTATAAGAGGTCATTTCCCCCACCACCACTCAAAACGTGGCGCTCGACAATTTATATCGATGCAGAAAGTTGTTGTCACCTCAACATCATTCTCTGCAACATTATGGAAGAACCGCATAGGATGAAGAAGATGCAAGGTTGATAAAGACGGATGGATAAAGAAAATAGAGGGATAAAGAAGACAGAAGGGTGAAGAAGATGGAAGGATGAAGAAGATGGAAGGATGAAGAAGACAGAAGGATGAAGAAGACAGAAGGATGAAGAAGACAGAAGGGTGAAGAAGATGGAAGGATGAAGAAGACAGAAGGGTGAAGAAGACAGAAGGATGAAGAAGACAGAAGGGTGAAGAAGATGGAAGGATGAAGAAGACAGAAGGATGAAGAAGACCAAAATTCCACTTTGGTTGTTTTTTGGATTATCATAAAGTTTTTAAGTATAGGGGATCAAGTACCCCCACTATCACCCAAACATGGAGCTGGACAATTCATTGATGCAGAGAATAGTCCTCCCCTCAGAATCACTTTCTGCAACACTATGGAAGAACCTCAAAGGATGAAGAAGACTGATGTATAAAGAAGACAGAAGGATGAAGAAGACCAAAGGCTGAAGAAGACAGAAGGATAAAGAAGACCGAAGTGTGAACAAGACGAAAGGATAGGGAAGACCAATGGATGAAGAAGACCAAAGAATAAAGAAGACCAAGGATGAAGACCAATGGCCCACCAACAGACACCAGAAATCTACCTCACAGAGGTGTAGAGCAGTAAGTGTTATGGTCACTGCAATCACGGCAATAGGACTGACGGCCCCAACTGTAGGACGTATAAGATAAATTGTTCCGACCTTAGAAGACATTTGGCCACTCCATTCCCCTGATGGTCACGGCATGTTCCCTGCGGTCAGGCTGTTCCTTATTTCCGTGAAATGTTTTTGAAATCTCTGTGATTAGAGACTTCCAGAGCAAGATGGCGCCAAGCTGCAAATGTACCAAGATGACAACCGGAAAGAATGTGGTGTGCTTTGGCACGCGAGGATGGGGAAGTATCTCTGCTGCTGGAATTGCGGTCAGGCAGAAGGAATGCGGACTGGATGTCTACTTTACGGAGTGTAAATAATATTTGGACTTTCAGGTGATTTATGATGCAAACCCCAATGTCCAAATCATTATCTAGAACACTTTGTACCACTTAAACCTGGACTTCATTGTTTTTCATCTTCTTCCACCTCAAAGAGTCCAAAAAAACATTGTTTTGCTAAAGCCATAAAGATCAGCAAGGATCAAAGTAATGTGATGTCATAACTCCCATTCAACGTCTATTGGCAGGAGGAGGGGCCTATAAGGAGGAGGAGGCAGGTCTATGGATGTCATTGTTTATTGCCTAACTAACTCACCCTGAGCTACACTTCAGGATATTCACCTATACCCAGCTAACCCGCGGTGGGTCGGTCTCTTGTCAGACCCCATGGGAGCATAGACACACCTTGTGGGAGGTTTGTGAGGCCTCATGGGAGGATATTGAGACCTCGAGGGAGGTTCGCCAGACCTTTTGGGAGGTTTGCCAGACCTCGTGGGAGGGTAGTAAGACCTCTTCGGAGGGTAGTAAGACCTCTTGGGAAATTCGCTAGACCTTGTGGGAGGTTTGTGAGACCGCATGGGAGGATAGTGAGATCTTGTGGAAGGTTTGTCAGTCCTTGTGGGAGGTTTGTCAGTCCTTGTGGGAGGATAGTCACACCTTATCTGAGGGTAGTAAGAGGTCATAGGATGTTCATCAGACCTTGTGGGTGGTTTGTCAGTCCTTGTGGGAGGATAGTCACACCTTGTCTGAGGGTAGTAAGAGGTCATAGGATGTTCATCAGACCTTGTGGGTGGTTTGTCAGTCTTTGTGGGAGGATAGTCCAACTTTGTGGGAGGATAGTAAGACCTCATAGGATGTTTGTAAGACCTTGTGGGAGGATAGTCACACCTTGTGGGAGGATAGTAAGACCTCATAGGATGTTTGTAAGACCTTGTGAAAGGTTCATCAGACCTCATGGAAAGATAATGAGACCTCATGGGAGGATAGTCACACCTTGTGGGAGATTTGTGAGACCTTGTGGGAGGTTGGCAAGACCTTTTGGGAGGCTTGCCAGACCTCGTGGGAGGATATTAAGACCGCTTTGGAAGTTCATCAGACCTAGTGGGAGGTTTGTGAGACCTCATGGGAGGAAAGTGAGATCTTGTGGGAGGTTTGTTAGCCCTTGTGGGAGAATAGTCACACCTTATGGGAGGATAGTGAGACCTCTTGGGAGGTTCATCAGACCTTGATGGAGGTTTGTGATACCCCATGGGTGGATAGTGAGATCTTGTGGGAGGTTTGTCAGTCCTTGTGAGAGGATAGTCACTCCTTGTGGGAGGATAAGTGGAAAATGACTTAAATGTGTAAATACATAGGTCTGGCCATGACATAGTTAATGTCTGTACAAATGTTGTTCACTGTCTGTAAATTATGGTAATGTGTCAAGCACCTGCTGCTGAGTCACCCGAGGCCCATCCAAAGCCCTTCCAGTTCTCAATGTATCGAATCTGATCTGCCCAGTTACTGATACTGGCCACTCCTTGGCCTTAGTCTATATCCTAGGTGCGTCCCGGGGGGGCGCATGTGGCCCTTTGGATGTTGTTTGGCCCTCAATATGCGGCCCCAAAACCTAACTGTTAATGCATAGGGCATAGCAACTGTCTGGTTTTGACTGCCTGTCGGGATCTGGTCCAACCCCTGCTGAGATATGTAGACGGGGAGGGTCTGCATTGATGTTATGTGCGGCCCTATAGTGATGCAGAGGCCTGCACTTGTGGCCCTCCATATCACCACTGGCCTATATAATGGTGTTCTACAGAACATTCTGGGCCATTCTGTTGTTCCCTGCATTCCTGTGTGGATCGCTGTGCATCTTTGGAGCTGAGTTGAGGCCTTCATCAGGATCAGGCTTCCTCTCCAGGACTGACCACATCTTGGGTGAGAGCTGCTGCTACCTCGGACCACTCCCAGCAGGCTGGTTAGGCATGTGTTTGCAACTATAGACCCTTAGCTGTATGCCCCATCCCTACATTGGGTGATGGAGAATGCCTGTAAATAATCTGTTCTGCTAGTAAACCTTGTAAAATATACCCCTATGTATACGAGTGGACAATCATTTATTGGGAATGGTTGAGGAACGGATACTGTGTGAAGCCATAAAGACTGGGGTACATCGAGCATTCAAAAGAACCTGGTCGTGGTAGTGCACCCACTCACACTGCCTGGCGTTACAGTAAGACCTCATAGGATGTTCATCAGACCTTGTGGGAGGTTCATCTTGTGGAAGGTTCGTCAGACCTCATGGAAGGATAATGAGACCTCGTGCGAGGTCACCAATGACGTCATCGAAGAGGCCCCTCCATTGACCTCTGTGTTATAGGTAGTGATGGCTGAACATCATCCATGTCCGTCCATGAACAGGCGGATTGGACTTTTAAAAAACTTTTCCTAGCATGATGATACACAATGATCATGATGATCTGCACACAACGGGCTGATTAAGCATTCCTATGGCGGCCTATAGGAAGAGCTCATTTGTAGCCATTACATAACTTTTTATAGCCTCATAAACGCTTCACGGGTCTAAACGAAGCTTTGTTTTTCTCTCCTGCAGTCTAGTTAGGAGAGGCTATTCCTGGATTTTCATAGTGAACAGTATTTAATTGCTAGCAGTAGCACCTGCGCCGGAGCCATTGTCAGGTGGAAGGAAGCCAGGGTCACCACGGCTGAGAACGCACATGACGCTGGGAACAGAATGACTGATGAGGTCCCATGCGGGTCGCAGGTTATCAAGGGAAAACAAAAGAAAATCTTGCCGGTGATTTATTGGTAGATAGTGAAGCTGAAATAAACGTTTTCCGCTTTTTTCGGACATAAAAAACATTTGCCCGAAATGTATTGTTGTCCCCATTGTCTCACAGAATCCTAGATAATCTTTCTGCCTTCACTCTGTGCCCATGCTGGTGGATCAATCGTGTCCATGGCATATCTGGGTCTTCTGTAACCTAGCCCTGCACTGCTGGCCAACAAGACCCTTGTTGTCCAAAATCCTTGTGTGTGATGCTTCTTGTGTTGAATATATAAAACTAAATTTGTGAAGTAAAGCAATCACATGGGGGTAAGTGTCCATGACTTGTGAGTGATGTCCAAAGCATCTGAAAGCATCATAGGTACAAGCCCAAAACTTGATGCCAAAGATCTGAATTGGATACTGTGCACTGGGTAACACAGTCTGATGAACCTCCCAGGAGATGTGACTATCCTCCCACGAGGTCACAAGGTGTGACTTTCCTTTCATGAGGTCTGGCAAACCTCCCACAAGGTCTTACTATGCTCCCATGAGGTGTGACGAACCTCCCATGAGGTGTGACCATCCTCCCACAATGTCTGATGAACCTCACATGAGGTCTTACTATCCTCCCACAAGGTGTGACCATCCTCCCACAAAGTCTGATGAACCTCCCAAGAGGTCTCACTATACCCCCATGAGGTCTGACGAACCTCCCACGAGGTCTCACTATACTCCCATGAGATCTGATGTACCTCCCATGAGGTATGACAAACCTCCCATGAGGTGTGAGACTATCCTGCCACAATTTCTGATCTACCTCCCATGAGGTCTGACTATCCTGCCACAATGTCTTATGAACCTTACATGAGGTCTTACTATCCTCCCACAAGGTGTGACTATTCTACCACAAAGTCTGATGAACCTACCAAGAGGTCTCACTATACCCCCATGAGGTCTGACGAACCTCCCACGTGGTCTCACTATACCCCCATGAGATCTGATGTACCTCCCATGAGGTCTGACAAACCTCCCATGAGGTGTGAGACTATCCTGCCACAATGTCTGATGTACCTCCCACAATGTCTGATAAACCTCCCATGAGGTCTCACTATACTCCCATGAGATCTGACAAACCCCCCACAAGGTCTTACTATGCTCCAACGAAGTCTCACAAACATCTCACAAGGTGTTATTATCCTAACACAAAGTCTGACAAACCTCTCACAATGTCTCACTATACTCCCATGAGGTCTGATGAACCTCCCACATGGTCTGACAAACCTTCCACAAGGTGTGACTATCCTCCCACATTGTCGGATGAACCTCACATGAGGTCTTACTATCCTCCCACAAGGTCTGACTATTCTCCCACAAAGTCTCACTATCCTGCCACAAGGTTTGGTGAACCTCCTACAAGGTGTGACTATCCTCCCACAAGGTGTGACTATCCTCCCACATAGTCTTATAAACCTCCCATGAGGTCTCACTATACTCCCACGAGGTCTCATTATATTCCCATGAGGTCTAACGACCTTCCACAAGGTTTGACTATCCTCCCACAAAGTCTCACTATACTCCCATAATGCCCTCATACCACCCTCATGGAGTCTGTTTGTGATCATTTGAGCAGACACATGCACATTTGTGGCCGCTGGAGGTTATTTTGCCGGGCTCTGGCAATGCTCCCCCATGCACAAAGGCGGAGGTAGTGGTCCTGATGCTGGGTTGTTGCCCTCCAATGACCTCCTCCATGTCTCCTGATGTACCGGCCTGTCTCCTGGTAGCGCTTCCATGCTCTGGACACTACTCTGACAGACACCGCAAACCTTCTTTGCCTTAGTCCAGATGTAGGAGGAGATCCCTCAGGAGACCATCCGCTACTTCATCAGGAGCATGCCCAGGCATTGTAGGGAGGTCATACAGGTATGGGAGGAGATCCCTCAGAAGACCGTCTGCCACCTCATCAGGAGCATGCCCAGGCATTGTAGAGAGGTCATACAGACACGTGGAGGCCACACACATTACTGAGACTCATTGTGACTTGGCGTAAGGACATGACATCAAAGTTGGATCAGCCTGGAGTGTTCATTTCCCACTTTAATTCTAAGTGTGACCCCAAATCCAGACCTCCATGGGGTGACACATGTGATCTTCAGTGATAATGTGTGTGTGATGTTGGTGTCAGCACATTCAGCGATATAAAGAACAAAGTATTTCATAAGAAGATTTAATTCACATTTGAGCCGTGTATATGAGGAAATGCCTCGCCTCAGAGCTAATACTTAGTGTTGAGCTCGAATATTCGATTTTTTGCAAGTTAAGAGGTGCCAGTTGAGTTGGCAAGACAGCCCGAGTCTACAATGTGATGATTATGTCTTCCAGAAGCTATTATAAGAATAAACCCCCTTCAGTCATCTTCCATTGTACAGGATGCTCTCAAGTCAGCTTCTCCCAATGTGAATAAGAAGGCGTAACAAGTCCCCTCACATCCTGGATAAAGAGCAGCAACTAGCCATTATCTGGAATCATATGAGAGATTCCATCTTTACCTACCAGGCTTCCGGGGGTTAACCTCCCTAGCGCACTGCTGAGGTCCAGATTTCTGTACCAAAAGTACACCATAGACTCTAATGGAATATTTTTTTTTGTGTTGTAGGCGTGTAACTTCCAAAATCTGTCCGTACAAGGGTCTAATAGACATCCTGACTATAATTATGTTTGAAACATACAATTATTATTAAAGTTTTGACTTCACTTTGAACTTCATTTATGCAAAAACTATTTGTGTTAGAGACATACTTTCTTTTTTGGAGTATACCCCCAACCCTTCTCTACATCTCCAGCAAGGTTGGTGATGACACCATGTTCAGGGGCTTTGCAATTAACTCAAAATCGTAGAGACATAGCTGTCTCCAAAGAATAAGAAGAGGCGACTGCAGCATGCCAAAAGTCATGTGGACAAACCTCAAACGTTCTGGGACAGTGTTCTGTGGACTGATGAAACTAAATTAGAACTGTTTGGGCCCATGGATCAACGCTAT
>CM070041.1:9408199-9424771 GCA_036250615.1 Ptychadena robeensis
GGGGGGCTTTAGCAATAGAAAGGCAGGGTTGGGCTTTTGGCCAGCTAGCTTGCACTCTAGTGAGACCTAATTTTCCATAATCACGTTTTAAACTCTAGGCATTCTGTAATAATTAATTTATCTAATTGCATAATATTCCAAAGGCCAGGCTGCTCTGCCTTGTCCTGTTTTGTCAAGTCCTAAAAAGCATATTCAAAGCGACCTCAGAACAATTAATGTTCAGTTTGGTCAATAGGCTTGATCTAAATTTTCAACGTCATCTGAAAATCAACCACAGCAGTAGACGCCACAACCGATATTCAATCTCTGTGTTTTTGCTTGATCACTGCACATAATTTATTCATTAATCAATGAATACAGGGTCTAAGAAACCAGATCAGCTGTTTGTGTGCTCAACAGAAATGTTCCAACCTGGTGGAGATCTAGGTCAGATGTTGGGCAAACGTTTCGACTTGTGGGCCACAATGGGTTTATAGATGTGACATAGGGGCCGGACCAAGAGCCTGCAAGGGCCGCTCAGCATAGGGGTCCCCAGTCCTCGTAGCTAGGCCGAGATATTTAAAAAAGGAAAATATGTCACAAAAAACACTAGAAGCTGTTGATAGAGAAGCTAAATTCTATTGCAGCAAACTACCGCCTCCGGAAACAATCCAAACAATTATCCTCTCGGTGTTATCCTCACTTATTGCAGGGAGTGAGGGGAGCCACAGCGTCCTGACACCAAGGTGACAAAGGGTCAAATTAAACGATTAAAGACCCGGGCCTTAGTTTGCCTATGTCTGATCTAGGTTCACTCAACTCTATTCTCAATACTCACATTTAGAATGTTGTTTGTTATGAAGAAACGATAGCTCAATTGAAGGGAAAATCAACCCATGTATGACCATCTTTGGGCTCTGTAACTGGGGTGGCCAACTAGGGCAGTGATGGCGAACCTTTTAGAGACAGAGTGCCCAAACCGAAACCCACACCCCACTAATTTATCTCAAAGTGCCAGCATGGCAATTTAACCTAAATTACACAACTGAATACACACAAAACACGTAAACACACTCTACCTTCTTATAAGATAGAATAGGAGAGGGTATAGGGTGCTGTGTGCAATCAGCACAGGGTGAGGGTAAGAGAACTGACAGCGTTGAAAGCCAAATAGGCTGCAGTTCTTTCCTGTGTTCTGGCTGTCAGCTTGTGTGCCCACAGAGAGGGCTCTGAGTGCCACCTCTGGCACCCGTGCCATAGGTTCGCCATAACTGAACCAGGGTCAAGGGAGCTACATACAGGCCAGGTTTGGTATAGATAGGCATTTCCTAACTCTATTTACTGCTGGTTGTAAGAGAAATACTAAGCCCCCCCCATACATGCTTCAATTTGCACCCGATTTTTTTTTTTGCCGATCAACTACCATGCGCACTCACAGAGATTGATCTGCCGTGAAATCAGGTGCATATGCTGTCCTTAATTCAGGCTATAAATCGGCCCAAAAAATGATCTAAAGCACTTAGGACATGTCCGTAATGTTTTGATCGATCTCCTTACATTGGATGGGGATGGGTGCAGCCAACTGAGTCTCAGTTGATCTGCCGGAGAATTGACAGGTAATCTAAACGTGTATGGGCGGCTTTATACATGTGGCCCACCAAGATAGGTTTTGAACGACCCAGGTGACCCATTCTGTGGTCAGGACATCATGCTTAACCCTATGCCAGACTAGACTAGATAAAACGTTGAAAACCCTTTCTACAGGTTACTACAAAATTCTGAACATCTTTCTCAGTCACAAATACAATGTTTTGTAGGATGCATGTGTCAATGTAGAAACAAGTGAACCATTGGAAACCATCTATCTCAATTCATATATAATTGAAGTTGAGTAACATTTAGAAGGGGCCGCTCTTTCTACGTTCTGCTTCATTGCCTTTGCAGACAAAGCTCTTTCAGAATGTCAAGGATCCTAGGCTACTCTGACCGCAGTATACAAACACACAGAGATGCAAAGCCGCCATAGGAAAGCTTCATGTCAGCTGACTGCAGCGACTAGCGACTCTCTGTCGCATACTGGTTTGGCAGGTTTCTGGCGTTCCGCTGGTGGAATATTAATACGCTGAGCTCCAGTTTCAGCAGATAACAACCTTGGAAGGAACTGTAACCGGAGCAGGCTGGAATGTCTATTGCATCACCGCAATGTAGTTAATTGTTCCATTCGAACAGTATTGAGCATGTGATTCAGACTACGTCACCAAAGACATTTATTGGTGATGACACAGAGGAGGTGAAGAAACAAACAAGCAGGTCCCTATCAGCTCTTCACTATTGTCTTAGGGCCATTTCACACTAGCTGCAGTACCACAACGCATCTGTTAACACCTAGTTGTACCTTTCACACTGGCCCCAGGTTTGCGTTTATGGTAATGCGATATCGCAAATACCATGCAGTGCGCATATTTTGTGCGGCAATACACTTGGACGCAAACTTAGCAGAATGTGGGGTTTCCGGTATTGGCCATGGGTAGAATTACCGCTGACGCACGCTTTGCCAGACAAAAACTGCAGCCGCAGCACAACCACTGTGAAATGGCTCTAAAGCAGTGGTTCTCAACCAGTGGGTCGGGACCCCCTTTGGGGTCAAATGATCATTTCACAGGGGTCACCGAGTTCACAGAAAGCATCAGAGCTGATGCCCACAAATGGGGTGGAAGGTTAGGAGGGAGGGTAACACCCCCCTTACTTTCCATCAGGGTGGGAAACTAGATGGGAGGGAACATTACACCTACCTGATCATGCTAGAAGTGAAGTCGCAGTATTTGGAATGCAGAAGTGACACTCCACACCGGGACTTCCGCTTTCTGAATACAGAAAGTTACACTTTGGGGTGTCTGGATTCACGGTTTTAAAAAAGGTTCAGAACCACTGCTCTAAAGCATGTTCACCATCTGGATCTGAATGCTGTGTTTTAAAAGTCAAGACTTTTAAATGTCCCATGGAGTCCCATAAAGGACTTCCCTCCATGGGACATGTAACCTGGATTCATATAATGGCTAGAGTTGGCACCTGGATGGCATTTTACTTACCCAGTCCATAAAAATGGACTTGACAGCAATGTCGAATGGTGTATTTATTCTGGTGTTGGTCTGTTAAAAAAAATTTTTACCCAAGTCTATAACGCAGAGAAGGTTAAGTGCCTTAAACTATATTGTATTACTTTGCTAATTCCAATGGAGAAATGCATCCATACTGGTGGGCGATATATCCACGCAGTTGACAGAAAGTTACAGAAATGCCAATATTTTATGGTTATCTTAACTAGAGCGTTGGGGGTAAATCCCAGTGAAAAAGAAGGCTTGTACAAGGCGCCCCATGTCGGTTAATCCAATTTATTTGAAAAAGTAAATAAATCGACGCGTTTCGTAGCTGTTATTGCCACTTCATCAGGATGAATTTTTTACAATTTATATATATATTATAAAAAATATATAATATATATATATATATATATATATGTAACAAAGATGCTGTTTTCGAGCTAGATAGTATCAACATAGCATTGATTCCAAAAGGTAATCGCTTAATAGTAATTTTGTATACAACAAATGACTTACAAACGTTATTGTCAGGATTCAAACCCAGGGATGCTCCGACACCTGGTTGTAGCTCTACCTGTTGAGCCACCTCAGGAGCGGACTGGGGGACCAGGATCACCTCAGGAGTGGACTCGGGCAGCAGGATCACCTCAGGAGCGGACTCGGGGAGCAGAATCACCTCAGGGGCAGACTCGGGGTGCAGGACCTCCTCTGGAGTGGGCTCAGGGTGCAGGACCTCCTCTGGAGCGGGCTCTGGGTGCAGGGCGACCTCCTCTGGAGCGGGGTGCAGGCCTGATGACAATTTGTCTTCCACTGAGCTATCACTGTGATCTTACACAAAAGTGTGACTCAGGGTGTACATTTATTATCCTCACTTCAATGGACTTCTTTGCTCCACGTGATGGAGACAAACTCACAGGAAAAGAATTTGCACACCTGCCCGGTTAGTGTGTGTCGGAAAGGCACACCATGCTAAACCCAGCTGAGGATACGTGAGAGTATGGTCATGTCTCCAGTGCGTCAAAATCCTCACATGGTACACACGTCAAACCTAGGATTGCTTTTGCTGATATTCAGTGGACAGGTTCACACATGAGCGTTGGAGACACTTTGTGTTGAGTCGCAATATCAGTGAAGGAATGTAACATCAGTAGAGGTCCATTAGCACTTCCAATGCATTAAAGCAGACAGAAAAACTATAAGATAATTTTTTTCATTTTCTTAATACCAGCTAGAAAAACAAAGTAGGCGTTTTAACATGTCCCCAATGTGTCCAATGCTAAGCTGGCTTCGATTGAGAACTGTGAACAATTTTAGTTTTTAGTCTTTATCCCACTTCATTCCACCTGCCCAGCTGTTGAGATAGGATATCAGCTTTACAAAGAGTGCATTGTTCTCCATAAGTCAAATGACTCCTATTTATGAGTTGAAGAAGGAGCAGTTAAGCACAACCATTGCATAGACCTGCAAAGACTGAACCTGTGAATGTGATGACCATATGTCTCTCCCCATGACCACCTGTAATTACAAACTTTACAGATTTCTAAAATATTACAATATATTGATCACTTATCTCATCATCTCACGTGTTTTGACATTCATATAAAAGTATAATAAAATATCTTCTCATACATTCTTCTCATACATTGTTTGTTCTTCTTAGAGAAGTGGGCACCATGCCGGGTTCAGGATTTAAACCAGATCGACTACGGGTCAACCTCAGGCTCGCCATCAACCGTCTAAAACTTCTGGAAAAAAAGAAAAGTAAGTGCTACGTACTGAATTACTGCTTACTTAGAAAATTGGGTTTTTCCATTCATAAAATTTTCTTAACAGGGTTATAATGTCACCCCAAAAGATGGACCCCTTACCAATGACTATACTGACAAAGCATGGATCTCAGCAAACTCTACTGCTTGTAAACGTATAATAAAATGGCTGCTTAGCTGGAGGATCTGCCTCTATCATCACCACCTGATCAATTTCTGAGAACCTTGCTGACCAAAAGTATAGCCACTGGTGATAATTAAAACATTCTTCAGCTGCAATAAAAAAAAACTAAAAAAAAACTCAAATAACAAACATATAAATATACAAATATACATATATTTACATATTCAGAAAACATAATCATATGTAGAGGCATATTTAATTACATGAAAAATAGCAATTTCTGGGTTTTTGTTTTGTTCCCCTGTAGCTGAAATGGCCATGAAATCCAGAAAGGAGATTGCCGACTATTTATCATGTGGAAAGGACGAACGAGCACGAATCCGAGTGGAGCACATCATCCGAGAAGACTACTTGGTGGAAGCTATGGAGATCCTGGAGCTGTACTGTGACCTCTTGCTGGCCAGATTCGGGTTGATTCATTCTATGAAGTAAGCTTAGACAGATTCGTTTAAAGTTGTCTTGTTTAGGTGGGGAAAAGTTTTATCACATATACACTACTATGTCTTGGTTGAGGAAACTTCTCCTCGCCTATTGTCCTGGGGTTATCATTATTTAATAACTCATTTTGCATTACCCCAAAATAGGGGCAGCAATAAAACCCGGGGAAGGGTTCTAGCCTCTTCCCATCCACCTAAAGTCCAGAAAAGTGTTGTTCAAAGCTGATGGCCAGGTGCTCCTGGCATGTCTACGCCTGGGCAGATAGTCTCTCACTCCTGGGCACTGGAAGGGTCCGCATGGATGGTTAATCAGGAACCATGGCAGGAGCTGGTAGAATCATCCAACTGTAACATTGGTTAAAGTTATTAAACGTTTCTGTTTGCTCCTTTTTTCCTCCTCATCAGCTTAATAAAACATTTTAGTGCTAGGGATGTCACCACTAGGTCTCTGTGATTCTTTCTGCAGACAGATGATGACTATTTGGAAGGGATGGCTGGGTACTGTGAAATATCTCATTTCAAGACCAATCAATTCCTTCTGTACATACTTTAACGATTCACTTAAATTTAACCAACATTTCCGATCACTCCTGGATCGACTTTCTGTTTAATATTGATCACTTTTGGTCAGTCATACCAGGTGGGTAGGAATTGATTCCTGTTTGATAAATGTTTTGGTTGATCGATTTTTCTTGGAGACAATTTGAAAGGAGGCAGTCCGGTCTAGCACAGGAGTAGCCTGCAAGAGGGGATAAATAGGGGAAACATATCTGAGTATCCCAATTGGAGGGCAGCAGCGGGAGACACAGTGATTAGATATCTGCACTGTTAAGGTGCCCATACACAGGTCGATTTCCCACACGATTCCTGGCCGCTCGATCACCGGGCGCGTGCACGCCGATCGATCGAAGTGCAGCCCACCTTGACCGATCGACCCCACCCAATCAACATGGCCCCCAAATCGGATCGGCCAGAGAACCAACCTGTTGGTGTTTTCTGATCGATCGGGCACACATCAAGGGGCGTTAACATTTGTGAATCGATCGACTGGTAACCGAATCGTCCAGGAATCGGTGGCCTAAGGTGGTAGGCACATACTTGTATGGTCGTTCGATCAACGCCTGTGGCTTCACCGGAATCGATCGGAGCGTCGATCGATCGCCTAAGAATCGACACGTGTATGGCTAGCTTTTGAGTAGAGTAAAGCTAGCCACACATGGTTAGATTTTAGCATTCAATTGACGTTTTTCGATCAAAAAACCAACGATTGTAAAAAAATTTATGTGCTGCCCACAATAGTACAATTGACGATCATTGTTCGATTTTTGTCAAATAGTTGATTGAAAAGTGATCGGAAAGGTTGGAAAATTTTGCTCGATTGCTCGATTTTTGGCTTGATTTGTGTGGCTACTTCCCTTTAACTTCCGATTGAAACGAAATCGTAAGAGGAATTCAATCGACGATTTTGGATTACTTCGATTACTTTTTAGTCAGAATTGAACAATAATCGTACTCCCCATGTGGTTAAAATCTATTTTAGATTTTTTTGATCGAACTACAAAATCTAATCGAACCTCGATTGAACGCTAAATTGAACCATGTGTGGCTAGCTTTAAGCTGCTGAAAAGTGATTGAAAAAGGATCGGACATGTTGGTAAATTTTAGTCGAACCTACAAGTGACGGATTTTCTAGGTATTTTTATAGGTTTACAATCGCACTATGGATTAATCCCACTGGAAAACAGGGATATCGGACATGACTGTAAATCACGGTCGATGTCCATTGCATTGAGACCGCGGGTCCCCATGCAAAGCATTGTCTGAGCTGGATGACACAGCAGTGCTGCACCTCCAGCGCCTTCTATGTTGGGTAGCAGTGTGATGATGTCATCGCACTGCTGCCGGGAATCCTGAACGGTTCATATATCGAGGCATGTGTTCCTGGTTTAAATTAATCGTAAACTGATCGATGACACTGTGTGGTAGTAAGATCAGTCTGGGAAAGTTGGCGGGTCCTGAGCAGGATTCAGGCGCTGCCAACTTGTGAGCATTTCCATTTCTACTGAGCATCTTAAAGTGTAATTTTTTTAAATAAATATAAGGGAGAAACCAGGGATCAGGATTTTGCAAAAGATTTAGCAAAGTTAAAAAGATGTATTCAATATAAAATGTGCTTAAAAAGGAGTAAACATGATATTAATTATTTAAGAATTAATAAGCCTTTCTTGCACAGGGAGCTTGATCCAGGACTGGCTGAAGCTGTGTCCACCCTCATCTGGGCTGCCCCTCGTCTGCAGTCAGAAGTTACAGAGCTCAAGACAGTAAGTAAGAGTCATAAGAACAGAACATGTACAATATTGAGACATATGGATTACAAATATAAAAATACCAAGTAGTGTTAGAGGCACTCGGTGCGCTTTGTCTTTCAAATCTGAGGAGTAATCAGAGAAAAATGTTGCCTCTGTGCATGAGCTTCCTGTGATGAAGACCAGTCACAGCTGCTCTCTATTTTTGTGCAAGGTGACTGGTCTTGTCTCCACCCACTCCATTAGGCAACCTGTAGTGGGTGGGTCTTCTGAACTCCTCTCCCAGCTCTGCTCTCTGCACAGGCTTTATACAACTCAGTGTCTTCATTATATACAAGGATCTATGTGGGTTACAAATGGAATTTGGTGCATACAAACCATATTTGTATCTTTTGAGAAATATACAACCATCTATGTAGTCCACACAGACATTAGGGAGTAATGGAGTCCTAGACAAGGTAGTAACTTTGGGGACCCTATCTATTTGAGTGACTGGAAGGACTGACACTGACATGGGAGCATATGGATTGCACTAGGGTCCTCTAGACATCCAATCTGAGAAACCTTTTGGATGATACTTTCCTTAACCGCATGAAACACTTCATATAGATCTTATACCATCCTTTCCATTGGACACAGACAGCCCATTACATTACAAGCAGCTAATGGACAAACAATTATTATCAGAGACATACAGTAATTTGTACATTATAGAGAACCATACACTCGAACCATACCTCCTAATGACCAGACGCCCCCATCTGGTGAATAAGAGAACTGCAAACATTCTATCTAATAGACCTCTTCGTAAAATTATAATTAAACAAATCTTTACATTGTATGCAATTAACAATAGTGGCTGAATGGTCCATTTCATTTTGTCAATAGATTCTTAAATGTTAGATTTTCTGAATTTCCTCTAAAGCTGGCCATACACCTTTAGATCTCTCTGTCAGATATCCTTTAGATCTACCAACAACTATGTAGTGCCGGGTCCTCTGCGATGGAACACAGGTAGACTTGATGGTTTAAAAAGTCATATTACATGGTTTTGTTAAAACAAAAGGAGATCTAAAGGAAACCTGACAGAGAAATCTAAAGGTGTATGGGGGCCCTAAAGCAGGGTACAGACGTGGAGATATGGGTCAAATCGATGGCCATTTACTCACGGCCATCTATCTGACCCATATAATCTGCCCCTATAGCTGTTTTCGAGCAGGACAAATCAATCCCACTCGAAAACAGCCTTATCAGACATGACCGTTAATACGGCAATGTCTGATGCTTTGCCTAGATCTCCAGGCAAAGCTCGGCTGAGGAGGAGGAGCCGGGGAGAGACAGTTCTGCTCACCCCGTCTTCTCCGATATCTGACAGCAGCGTGATGGCGTCATCACGTTGCTGCAGGGTACATCGGACAACTTGAATATCCAGCCATCTGTACCCTGCTTAAATCTTAACCCCAATACACCTTTAGATCACTCCATACAATTTCCATTAGATCTACCAACAACTATGTAGTGCCGGGTCCTCCCTGATAGAATACATAGTGATTGGAAGGATTAGAAAGGTCCTCATATTACATGGTTTTGGTAGATGAAAAGATGATTGTACATGAATTCTATGGTAAGATTTAGGGTGTATGGGGGCCTTAACGCCTTAGCTCCACAGTCTCCTATTGTACTAGACCAGGGGGGTGGGCAAACTAAGGCTCCCCTCCATTTGTTCTTTGCAATGATTGCACCTTATGCCTAGAGGTGTCCAAATGTTGCCTTGAGGACGATGCAGTGGTGTAATCATGACACTGGGGACGCAACCTCATGGCAACAACAGGAATTATCTCTGTGCATTAAAATGAATGAGCATTTTTATAAGTTTAGGAATTTTTAAAAGATAACAATGTCCCTGTCACACGTCCCCTATCGCACATCACCGCCATCATATTATTATTATTAACATTTATTTATATAGCGCCAGCATATTACGCAGCGCTGTCAGAAGTGATACCAGAAATGCATGGAATTGGCACACCTATGGTGGGTCAGCCATTACAAGCTCTTTGTCCGGCACCTTTATTTAATTTAAAGAGGGGGGGGGCATCTTTTCAACAAGATGACAAAGGGCCAAAAAAGAAAGCTAAATGGGCAGGATCCGGCACTCATGCTCTTAGTTTTGCTAGAGACTTCCCTCTCTCCAAGAATGCATGCAGCTTCCGGGTGAGACAGTCCACATTTCGACCTCTCTTTTGGGGCCAGCTGGGCTTGTTCGATGAAGGCAATCTGGCTTAGAAGGCAGTGAGGGAGACCATGACCTGGCTTCCAGTTAAGGCCCCCACACACGCACGAGTGGGGGTCGACAGACCAGGTCAGATCAGCTCTGGAAAGCAGCGTGATGGCATCAGCGTGATGGCATCAGTCCCGAGCTGACGTTAGCTTCAATGAAGACGCCGGTCTCCATTGAAACTAACAGCATCGGCCAGAGAATATCGGACATGTCCGTTCTCTGGCCGGCCGAGCTGTGGGGCGACAGGGATCTGTTGCACCATGTGGGCATCCCCGATCGGCGGCCGAATTTGCCGCTGACCGACGAGCGCGCACGCCCGTCAGTTGGCGGCAAGATCGCCCGCCGATCAATGCGTGTATGGCAGGCTTAACAGAGAGACCCGGAGTGTTGACCACAGAGTAGAACCTGCTGTGGCGGAGTGGGGATTAGGTAGACTGTCCTGAGTCCTACAAGGATCCCTTTGTTTAACCTGAAGGCCTAAGGCGCTGCCATGCGTTCCCGCGGTTAAAACCGCGCGGGATCGCATCAATGGAAACAAGGCCTAACTCCACATTGTGAGCCTATTCAAACACTCTGTGATAAGTTGCCATTAGCAAGTTCTGAGCCACGTTTATAAGTTACCCTGCTACATTTTAATACTGATCTTGTTATCCTGAGGATCTCTTGGATACAGAATAAACAATTGTCGAGCTTTGACTACTGCTCAAGTTTAAGTTAAGCCCTGCCCTCCCCAAATACAACCCCCCCCCCTTCTGCAGTTGTAAGTAGTATAGGTTTTCTTTGACATTTAATGCATTGGGAACTTGTTGCTATTATGTAAAATATTCATTTAATGAGGTAACATCACTTTTCTTGTTACAGGTGGCCAGCCAGCTATGCAATAAATACAGCAAAGAGTATGGAAACCTCTGCCGGTCCAACCAGATAGGAACAGTCAGCGAAAGAGTGAGTATGATAGGTGAATTGGTAGTGATTATATGGTGTATGTCTCTCTGCCAGACTACGGCATAAGTCTCTATACTCTAGAGGACTGTCCGACTATCATTTCTTGTTTCATTCTGTGGATGGAGGACAGTCAGCATTATCTAGTCTCTTCCTTCTTAACCTTAATGTCTCCAGCCACAAGGAATTAATAATGGAGGCTCAGCGTTACATATGGGCATTGCCCAGGTAGTCTGCAGATTCAGCCAATGTAGAAATTCTTATCAACCCTTCAATATGTATAGCCACTCCTAAGAGTAGTTTGCTTCATGGAGTACTAGGTGGGGTGCTACCTCCTCCCACCAACCATATTTGCCCCATTTCATAGAGAAACGCAGAGAAATACCTATGGAACAACAACATTCTACTGTGTATTATTTTTGCTGCATATGTCTTCTAAACTTGTTTTCTTTCCACAGCTCATGCACAAGCTAAGCGCAGAGGCACCTCCTAAAATCCTGGTGGAAAGATACCTGATTGAGATTGCCAAGAATTACAATGTACAGTATGAGCCGGATGCTCGCGTTATGGTGGGTAAAACAGGGTATTAATGGTAGAGTGGGACTCTCCTATGTTAGTGACCTATGACCTGTGTTAGTTACATATACATGCGTAGGGACTGCATTAGGAACATTAGATTGTGAGCTCCTCTGAGAGACAGTTAGTCATATGACTATATATACTCTGTTAAGCACTGCTTGACCTCCTTCATGAAACTCTACTTGAGTAAACTAAGGGGAAACTTACCTGTCCGCTAGATTCCTCCAGCGATTCTGTGTATCGGCGTGCATGCCTCTACGCCTGCCCCCGATTGCGTCAACCGTGGCACGAAGGGTGCGGGGGTAGGCGGTGCCATAGACCTCTATGTAAATGGAGGGCGTTGCTTTTTCCCAGCATGATTCTGCCGTCACTGGTGATCCCGGAATCATGCTGGGCACCTCCGAGTGGGCTTTAAAAAAAAAAGCGTGCCACATGCGTAACACCCGAGAGGTTAATATGTCAGTGCTATATAAATACAAGAAAATAATAATAGGTTCAACAAGGCTGGCTACTTAGATAGATATAAGAAGCTTTAGAACTTATGGGGTGGTCCTTCCTGTCTTTGAAGGTTCTCCTTCATGCATGTTATTCTAAGTCTGTAATAATAAATTAAACCATTCTGAAAACCATTCATTGGGAAAAGCCAGTCTGATGAGTCTTGAGAAGCACACCAGTTATTTGACTTATGGATATGAAGAGCCAGTCAAGTTCTCTCAATCATCGTTATGTAGTGGAGTGATATGAAGAATCTAGCGGAATACTCTGAACCATACAAGTAGTTCTTCCTTAAATTTGTAGGGAGGTGTAAATTGTGATGTACCAGGCAGTGGATCAACTTGGGACATGGCAAGTGAGTTGTTTATGAAAAAAGATTAAAGAGGGTAAAGACGTATTTGCATGACCTGCTGATCTGAGCTATTCTGGCCCATGAATGGTAATATTGAATTTCCTATGCCCTGGGTAGCACAGTATTCCATGTCTTCTATGCCAACATGTAGACTGCTGTTTTACCTTGAACAAAGAAAGAGGGAACACCCTGTATACCTGTATTAGAAAAACGTTTGTTCTATTCAGTTTAGCTATTATTTCCTTAAACTTTTCCCATCCAGTTTTTAAGAAGAGATCTACCTAGGTTGCCCATGGCAAAATCATGGGCATCAGGAAAAAATACCTCAGACACTGCTAACAACCTCCAAGTCCGGCACTGCTAAAACTAACTGCCCCATCAGATACTGCTAACACCCCCCCCCCCCCCCCCCCCCCCCCCCCCCCCCCCCCACACTGCTACCTATTGCTAAGTTATTTAATAAGGATGTTGTATGAGAGTAGAAGGTTCTCATTATGTATGTGATTGTAGTGTCGTGGGTGTGCAGTGTAATGCGCAACTTACACGACCAGGTCCTTTCGGATGGATGTCCTCTGTTCTTTTACCAAGGGGTGAAGACTTGGGTATAAACGTTGCAAGTGTTGCTACCAAGCTGTTGGGAACCATGGACAGGGTGCTGTGGCTCTTCTCCAAGATGAACCCCCCCAAGGCAGTCCAATCAGGGTGTCACATTGTAGAATAGTGGAGGGACACCTCACCCAGGGGTACTTGACTGGGGACACCCTGAGGCCATCTGTAGTCATCAGGGGAGCATCAACACCAAGCAGAATAAAGCCCAGAATGTTCTGAGGATCTAATGCTTATTACCACAGACAGGAGCTGGCTTAAGGCCTGTAACTGGGCAGATCAGAATAGTTACAGTTGGAGGAGAGAGCCAAAGTTTAGTGGCCCTTACTCGGGTCACTACATGACCTTATGGTACAGAGGCCTGGTGATCCTCCTCTGCACTTGGAGTTGCTTGGACTCGCCATTGGCACCATCCTATCCATCACTGAGAGTAGAGATGACTTTAGGGTTGATGAAACCCATACAATGGGCTATCAGTGACTAAGCTTGGGACTGAAGGTGGTCTTCTTAGTGAAGCTCTTCCCCTGTGTGTACAACAATGCTGTTTCGGCTCCTATCATTGGTATTCATAATCTACCAGAGGGCCTGTGACCTCTGTATTGTGGTCCTTACAGCTCTCAAAAAGCAGGGATAATCAGCTCGGTCACAGCGTTCACAGCCATGCTTGGATAAAGTTTGGGAGTAACTTTTTTTATATAAACAACCAATGGGAACAAGTGCTTAATCAGACAATCATAACATATTTCTCCTTCCTCTGCAGAGTGAGGCGCCCACGGGACGTGAAGTCCATGGAAACAATTTTAGAGACAGCAATAGAAGAGGGGGTCCAGGAAATGGAGGAGGCGGCGGTGGTGGTGATTTCAAGTTGAATTGTCCATATCCCAAATTGCCAGTAAGTTTTTATTATCTGATGTACAATGCTATCACAGTTTTGCTCCTGCACAGGATATCACAGGAGGAGTAGAGGACCCTGCCCGGTCGGACTTACAATCTCTCAATATATATATGATATTATCTATAAGGTTGCTTATGGATGGCCTCCTCTTGTTGACCTGGATGAATTGATAGCATCTTTACCAGGGGTGGGCAAACTTTTTCACTCGTGGGCTACAATGGGTTCTAAAATTTGACACAGGGGTCGGACCAATAGCATTTGGATGGAGCGTTTGTGTGAACTAATGTAAATTAGATGTAAACGCCATAATATAAAAGGTTAGAAGGGCCGGCTAAAAAAATGAAACGGGACGGAGTTTGCCCATGTCTGTTCTTTATGATAACCATTTTGTTTTGGTTTACACATTTTCAGGAGCAGTTACCTGAAGCTGAAGTGGGGATTTATGAGGAATGTACATTCATGTACCCACCTGCTCCTCAGAAAGGAAATGGGCCAGCACCCATGCCTGGTGTTCCTGCAT
This sequence comes from Ptychadena robeensis, assembly GCA_036250615.1. Taxonomy (NCBI): domain Eukaryota; kingdom Metazoa; phylum Chordata; class Amphibia; order Anura; family Ptychadenidae; genus Ptychadena; species Ptychadena robeensis. The sequence goes on from CM070041.1 coordinate 9,422,643, forward strand.
CCTATAACATGGTAAGTCTTACAATTCAGAATAAAGAGGTGTATTACACATGTCCACCCCTGGAGTGGGCAGACAGATTTTTGGTAAAAGTACAGAGGCAGTTTAGTAGTGCTCATTTGAGATGGTCTTCAAAATTTTTCGGGAAAGTACAACTAGCTGATGACGTGAGGGAATAGCAAAACCCATTAAAATGGTATCATCATTTGAATTTTAAAGTTAAGTCGCAATTTTGACTTAATATTTAACCTAATTTATGCAAAAACTACATGGTAGCCATAGACGGTACAATTCCCTTTTTTGCGGCCGATCAACCTTGGTGCGCTTCCTGTAAATTGGGTGTGCTCACCTGGACAGACCAACCAGGATCGCACCGCAAGTTGGATTGAACGGTGATCTGACATTCAGGTAAATTCCTGGCTGATCGCATAATAAAATTTTGGGGATGATACCATGTTCAGGGGCTTTGCAATTCATTCACAAAGTTAGCTAGTCAAAAACATTTGACCATCTCTAGTGCTGTTTTTTTTTATTAGCTATGCAGTGGCTCCGACATGTAAAAAATCCCTGTCCTTCCCCCCCTTAAGCTATGTCTACACTGTGTTGTGTGATCCACCGGGACCCTGTGTTAAACGCAGTGCTTGGCGGGGGTCCCGATGAAGCACATATACATGCGCGCTCACTGTGATTGATTGTACTCTAATCTGTTTACAAACCTACCTGTGTGTTTGCCTCCTTCGGGCGGGATCAAGAGCCAACTAAAAGGAACTTGATTGAACAGGGTTCCAAAATGTTGAAAAGACCCCGTTCAATCTCCAATACTTTGTATGGAGACATGAGTCTTCATGGAAAGTATTGAAACAGCTGTAGCTCCTGCCTCCTCCAGAGCCGTCGGCTGTCAGTGTGAAGGGGGCGGAGCCAGCACTCCTCACTCGGAAGCTGTGTGAGTGAGGCAGCTGTATGAGACAGGCTGCTTCTCCCCAGCTTGTGGTGTGTTGTAAATCACACACTGCAAGCTGTGGAGAAGGGGTCCCCATTAAACAGGAATCGTTGTGTCCATGTGGTGCACATTGATTTCCGTTCAATTGATCCCCGATCAATGACAGCGTGGTGGCTAGCTTAAGGAAAAAGCAGCAGCATCTTCTGCCTGACTCCCTTTCTCTGCTTTAATTGGCCATTACAGTCCAGTGTTGGATTCCTGGCCAGTAGTTCTGTGGTTAATGTATGTTGCCTTCCTTTCCTTCAATGGATGGATATAATACATTAGCATATCAAATACAGAGGAGTCGGAGTCGAGGAGTCGGAGTCGGAAGAATCTGAAACTGAGGAGTCGGAGTCGGGGAATTTTTCGACCGACTCCACAGCCCTAGGCTTGGCCTTACATTTGGAAAAATTAAGCAGAAGCACAATTGTCCTTCCACACAAAGCAGGAGTTTGCCATATTTGATAACTTATCTTCTTCCTGTGGAATCCAGTTACGTCAGACCAGAAATGTTCCTTCGTTGTTTGGCTACATAAAACCGACGAACGCTGAGTAGAATAAATGGTTACCATGGTTAAATCTGCAGAAATACTTTCTTATTAGTAGTGAGCCAAAGGTGAGGGAATTATTTGGACTCAGAAGCCCATTGTGTAAATCTCCTTTATTTATATTTCCCAGCAGAAACCCTCTGGACCAGATACACAGGTTTTTCCTGCACGGGACACCGGTAAGCATTGTACAGGATCCTTATCTAAGTGGTGATAAAGTAACATCAGAGAGTCCGGAGGTTCTTCATGGTTTGGAGACTTCCCATATGGCAGGTGTAGGGTTTAAAAGATTTGGCGAGAAACAAAGAAGGCTTGTTGTCTTCATGACATCACCAAGTTTACAGGTGAAAGCTCTTCTGGGTGAGACTAAAGCCCCCCATACACCACATACAATTACCATGCAATTTCTGTACAACCAACTTTTCTTCTACCAAAACCATGTAATCGGAGGACCTTTCTACACCTTCCAATCACTATGTATTCTATCAGGGAGGACCCGGTACTACATAGCAGTGATATATACCTTCCAATCAGTAAATTCAGACTGTAAATTCCCTCCTTGACCCCCTCCAATCCGGCTTCCGGCCTTCTCATTCCACTGA
>CM070041.1:9444153-9466286 GCA_036250615.1 Ptychadena robeensis
GGATGGGAGGGTGTTGCCGGGTGTAGAGACCCTGTGAGTGATGTAGAAGCCTGTGGCAGGGAATACACATGGATGCACAGAAAAAGGGCGTAAAGGGGAGACGGACCCAAATCTGTCCTAAGTTTTCCCATTTCCAGAGGAGGCTCCGGGACTTTAACTGCAACACATACAATCAGATGTGAATACACATGGATGACAAGTCTGGGAGGTAGAAAAGACGTGGTGGCTTCTACATCAGCCTTGTATGTCTCGTTTCCGTAGTTTGGTTGGATCTAGGAATCCATATTTCATGTCTGTTTTTCATTGGAAATTACTCATTACTCATGTGATAGTTCGGAGCATCCTTATTCGTTCCAGTCCGATCGCATTACACCGCAATGACAGCACAGAGGCTGATGACTTTCTCAGCCAATGCCTTAAATATACATGACTGTTTTTGTGATGACTCTGTCCTCATTATTCCCTTCTGTGCTTGTGCTTCACAATACAGTACAGGTCGCTGACCCGCTGGATCGAATAGCGAGACCGAGAAATGAAAAGCTCTCAGATAGGATTTCACGTGCTTCCATGGGATTAGGAGGTTTTCTCTATTGTAACCCTTTTTATCTTTGTCTTTTCTTCGTGTTCATTGTTTTTCATGAACATTGGAATTATCTTTTCATAATTGAAGAACCAGTATACTAGACTAGTGGTAATGGTCCTATTTATCTTGTCACTATAATAAGGCTTTATTACCTTGTAGCCTTCATAGTTGACCACGATGTGATGGAAATGGAACTGGAAGCCAGGTTAAATTAGGACTTCAATCTGCATTGTCCATGTCTTATGCCCAGTACAGATGCTTAGTGGAGGGGGAGGATTGGGAGGTGTCTTGCTTCAGGGACCACAATAGTCCTCATTAGTATTCTGTCATTTACTGATCCTCCGGATCTCTGAATGACTTAAGCCCCCCCATACACCTTAAGATCGATCCATACAATCTCCAATAAATCTACCAACAACTGTGTAGTATAGTGGCCTCCCTGATAGAATACATAGTGATTGGAAGCATTAGAAAGCTCCTCATATTACATGGTTTTGGTAGAACAAAAGTTGATTGTACAGAAATTGTATGGAAAGATTGTAAGGTGTATGGGGGGCTTTAGAAGAATTCTGTATGCATGTTGTTTGTATACAAAGCCTAAGCAGTATTCCTGCTAGAGAAATAATATTTAGTCCAAACACCTGGCCCTCATATGCGGTTTACACGTCCGTAACTGGACCCCTTCCACAAACCTTTCTTGATGTCCAGTTGGTGGTAACCATGATGAGATATCCAACTTGTTGCTGCAATTTCAGATAATTCTACTGTTTCTTTATGTCCTGAATGCCTACTTATCTGCGTGTTTGTGTTTTGCAGAGGATGCCGGCCCCTATCAGACTGCGGGAGCTGATCCGCACCATCCGGACAGCGCGCACACAGGCCGAAGAACGGGAGATGATCCAAAAAGAGTGCGCAGCTATCCGGTCATCATTTCGTGAGGAAGATAACACATATCGCTGCCGCAATGTCGCTAAGCTGCTGTATATGCATATGCTGGGATATCCTGCTCACTTTGGGCAGGTACGTTCCATCTGACCTTAGAGTAGTAGTTTCTCTTTTTGTGATCTATACCCTTGTGCAGACATGGGAAAACTTTGGCCCAGGGGCCAGATCCAGCCCATTGTCACCTTAGTGAAAAGACTCTCTGCCTCCCATACACTTTTCCTGCAATAAGCGTGCATAATGCCTAGCCACAGTGTGTGATCACCAACGTCTTCCCATGTTGAAGAAGATTCCTTTTCTGTTAAAAGCTGTACAGGGGATTTACAATGACATTGTCCCTGCCACATGTCCCCTGGCATCATCAATGATGAAGGAATTTGGAAAGCTATCCTGGGCGGTTATTACAGGCTTGTGGTCTGGCGCCTCTGTTTAAGAACACCTTGTGGCCTACGAGTCAGAAAGTTTTCCCACCCCTGCCATAGTGACTAGTCTTTCTCTGTTGCCACATAGTCTCCCTTGACTTGCTGCTTAGAACTGACACTTTTAAGGTCAATGCCATGCCATAGGGCTTTTATTAAGGATGAGTATTACCTAAAAGGATATTTTTCTTCTTTTCAGCTGGAGTGCCTGAAACTAATTGCCTCTCAGAAATTCACAGACAAGAGGATTGGCTATCTGGGTGCCATGCTTCTCCTGGATGAGAGACAAGATGTCCACCTTCTAATGACCAACTGCATAAAGAAGTAAGAGATTGCTAAAGTCATTCTATTTAGTAAACTCCTGTTATGCCATTAAAAACCCAACTCCAGACAAACGTAGGGTTTAAACTAGCGGTGGTCAAGGTAAATGGCAAGAGTCTCCGACATATCCGGAGAGTAAACTCTAGTTGGTGTCTGGAGCAATTTGTAACAGCAGTAGATTTCTTCTGCTACTACAGGGTTAGGCATTAGAGCTTTACTCTGTCCATACTTGATTTTATAAAGTGACTGGTAAGAATAATGAAAGGACAAACTTCCACTTTGAAGCACTGGGGAAAATATGTGGATAGCTTTTGAGCTCTCCAAAGCTTGCCGCAAACTTTTTACCTTCTCTGTAACATTTCCTTTAGATATTCCAACAACTGTAGTACAATGGCCTACCTTATTGCATACAGATTGATTGGTAGTTCAGAATGCCCCCATAAAGTTGCTTGTATAGAAAATATACAATAAGAGCTTGTGTCCACTACGTCTTTTTCAACGCTGTCATGGAAAAAATTCTGATGAATGGGACAGTGTCCACTCTGCGTATTCTTAGCTGCGGGCTGCCGCGTCTTCAAACACATATTCGCGGGGTGAAGATCAATGGAGGTGTCAGTGTGTCACCAAGACGCGGGAAACGCCCGACACTACCCAGCTAATGTGCCGGCGCGTGCTTTGATTTCCTGTGCTGGAAATCGGCAGCGGACACATGCCCTAAAGCCCCCCCATACACGTCTAGATTTTCTGTTCAATCAATTTTTGGGGGTCAGGGAAATCCTGTGATTTATTGTATGTTTGCCAACTGTAGTAACAGATATTTTTGGGATCGACTGAAAGTGTAATCAATTTCAATACAAACAATTAAAGTAATGGCCCCCATACATGCACAGATATTAGCGGCCGACAGATTAAAAACGATCAATTTTTTGATCGGTCGACTGAAAATTGGTGCATGCCCACATGGTCCGATCAATTAAATTTGATCGTAATTGTGAAAAAAATCGATCAAAACATGATCGGATATGTCGGAAAATTTTGATCGGTTGAGTACAAATTGAATACAAATTACGATTCCAAAAAAATCGATAAAACTAAAAATCGATAAACTGTTTATTCCATGTGGAGTATATTCTATTTTCCATCAATCAATCTCCAATTGTACGATTGAAAAAATTTTATCGTTTTAAGTCTGTCGGATGCTAAAATCTGTGTATGTATGGGGGGCATAAACCAGCATGTCCAATCCTTTTTCAATAAATGTTTTAGGTTGATCTAATCATGGGGGCTGCCCAAAAAATTTATTGAATTAAGTTGATTGGATGAAAAATCTAGACGTGTATGGGGGTCTTAAGTTTGTAACGGCTCAGATTCCGATCTTGGGCTTTTATGCCGGACCCTCAGTATCAGACAGTGTTCAGTGAGGCTGCTTGTCTCTCTTTGGTCAGTATACTGTACTTTTGTCATCAGGTCTTTTGTCCCATCTTCCCTTTCTTACCAAGCAGAAGATTAGACAGAGATTCATTGCAAGTACTGTATCTATAAAGTGCATTTGTTTATGCAAGAATATTGGTGTATTAGAGCATTAATCCGCATCTGGTCCAGCAGCTGTAGTTATAAGGATATATGACCAGTGCTTGGGTATTAGAACAAATGGCAACACCTGATATAAATAAAGGTCTGGTCTTCACATAGGAAGTTTGTAGTAGGATTGACGATTTTTGCTTTTTTTTTACATAGTGACCTAAATCATAGCACTCAGTATGTGCAGGGCCTGGCCCTCTGTACGCTGGGCTGCATGGGATCCGCAGAGATGTGCAGAGACCTGGCGGGAGAGGTGGAGAAGCTGCTTAAAACCTCCAATTCTTATCTTCGGAAGAAGGTAGGTACCCTTGACATGGCACAAGTAGCTCTGCCCCATGAAGACTGCTGCCATTGGCAAAGCCTCCGTTTTTTAAAACTTTTTTCTTTCTGTCTAGTTCATGATTTAGTTTCTGAAAAGAAGATTGTGTTTTAAGAGCTTTCACATGCTATCTTGATCTGTAATTTAAATATTTAATAGTTAAGGCTGCCATACACAGTTCGAAGCCCATAGGATAGATCAGCCTTCAAGCTCAGCGGTCTGAGGTTATACCGTCTGAGCTCGGGGGGCAGTGCTGCTGCATCATCAAGCTCAGCTGGTGCTTTCTGGATCTGAGGTCCCCATCCAAAGCAATGGACATCGACCATGATTTACGGTCATGTCTGATAACCCTGTCTTCAAATGGGTGGCCGCATCAGATGGCCACTAGATAGATGACCACGAGCACGCACGGCTTGGCATCAGCTCTCCAAACAGCCATCTATTGAGTAGCTATCGCTGGGTTTATGGGCACTTTTAGACACAGAGACTTTTTATAGATAAAGATCAGCACTTAAACACTCTATTCTGGTGTTTTTTAAGACTTCACTGCACCAAAGTCTTCTTAAAGAACTGCAGAGGATAGAAATGGATTGCTCATGTCAGATGATTGCAGAATGAGAAAATGCTGTGGCCAGGCTGTGTGGGACGTGACACTCTGGGAAGAATGTTCTGAAATTCCAATATAAAGATCTCCTATACAGATGGGAGGGAAGTCCAGAGATAGGCCTATACAAAAATTGGTTAAGGGCCCTTCCACACTGAGTTGCGTTTTTTTGTTTTTTTTTACTGCGCACGCTATTACATAGACATCCAATGTTACCATTCACACTTCATACGTTGCGTTTTTAAAAATGCAACGTTCCGCATGAGTTTTTTTAAACTCACTGCTGTATGCATTTTTGATTCTCTTTTCATGCATTTTCCATAGATTTTTCAAAAATGCAGATGTAATGTGAAAAACGCATGCATTTTTGTATATATGCGGAAACGCATGCCTATAAAAAACGCATATACTGTGAAAGGGCCCTTAACTGCAGCCCCTCCAAAACAAAAATTGGTTAACAAATATATAAATTCCAAATCTGTGCATTTTATAGGAAATAGTGATAACATGAGGGGAACATAAGGAAAACAGGAAGGCCTGGATAAGGTTTGTGGGGAATTGTTTTAGAATGAAATTGGGCTCAGGATCACAAGGGTATGACCTTAAGTTACTTGGAGGAAAGTATAAGAGTAACATTAAAAAGTAAAAGAGTTCCAGAGAAGGTTGAGAGTCCATTGAAAAAGTTTACATGTTTGGATAGATATGGGTCCATTGCCAAACATATATAGAGAGATACCCAGGGTGTAGAGAAAACCACCCCTGAGCGGAAATACCCTCTGGTGTTAGCAGAGGCTAGGGGACTTTAACGGTTTCGATGTAACTCAGTATAACATACAAATAACAAAGAACATAGTCATAGTTAAAAAAGATATATATAAATTGTTTAATATCCATAAAAACAAAAGTATTTCAATTTAGGCATTTTGATAAGTATTGATGTGAGGCCTACTGGATCGCCAGGCATTATCCTCAACAACCTGGCCACAAAGACGGTGAGACTGGTGATGATAGAATGGATGTCACAGATAGGCGTCAAGCCACCCCTTTGGGTATCTTTCTATATTTGATTATGGGATGTTGGTTTCTTACACTGTGCTGGAAGCATATTCATTATTTCATTGCCAAACATATGTTGGCCAGCCTACACAAGAAGGATGAAAGGGAAGACGTGCGCCTGTTACCAAATCATGGTCAGTTGAGAACCCATTGGTTGGTGGTGGGTAGACAATGTTGTGTATTATTTAGGGCTTAGTGTTACAGGGTGGTTCAAGCTGTTACAGCTGGACAGGGGTAATGGTAAAATCCTCCTGTGTCTCTCTTTCTTCTCTGAATAGAAGTAGGCCATCATTCTGCAACTCTTTGACATTCACCTTAAGCAGGGAAAACACGCATAGATATGGGCCAGATCGATGGCCGCTTTGAGCACTGTGCGCAATCACTGCAATCTATCTGGCCCATATCTAATCCCCCAAACGGTGATATCGGGAGACATGACTGTGAGACACTCCTATGTCGAGCCCTGTAGAGCAGGGGAGCATTAGATGACACCAGTCACATTTTGCTTTGTATCGGATAGAGAAGGTGATAAGCGATCAGGCAGATAACCCTGTGTTTGTTTGTCCAGGCTGCACTGTGTGCTGTTCATGTCATCAGAAAGGTCCCAGAACTCATGGAAATGTTTTTACCTGCAACAAAGAACCTGCTCAACGAGAAAAACCACGGTGAGTTTGATATTCTCTTTAGTGTGTTTCGGGGTTCCTGGACATAACATGGGGGTTTCATGATGTTGTCTTCTGTTTGCAGGCGTGCTGCACACATCTGTCGTGCTTCTGACGGAGATGTGTGAGCGGAGCCCAGACATGCTGACGCATTTTAGAAAGGTAGTCATTATCCCATTCCTCCGTGTTCTGCACTTCTTACCCTCCCATTCATTTTCCTGTGAATGATTGTTTTTCTTGCTTGTCATCTTGTCCCTTATGCTTTTTATCTTGTACACACTATATATCCACTTCTAAGGCTGTAGGGGATTTTGTGCTTTCGTGTAAACATAAAGATCGGTTCTACACCTCCTCATCTAATTTGTCTCCTGAATCAGGTGAAAGTTGTTCTTTGAGAACCATTCTATTGTATGCATAGAGCTTTTCTCTATGGCTGCTTCTTGTCTTTTAAGCTGGCCATACACCTTTTAGATCTCTCTGTCAGATATCCTTTAGATCTACCAACAACTATGTAGTATAGGGTCCTCTGTGATTGAACACAGGTAGACTTTATGATTTAGAAAGTCCCTCATATTACATGGTTTTGGTAAAAGGAGATCTAAAGGAAATCTGATACAGAAATCTAAAGGTGTATGGGGATCCTTAGTGGGCAGTTTAAGTTCTTAGCCATTTACAATACAGTAGCTCTGTCGAGAAACATGCACCTGTTTCAAGAGATAAGTTAAGCTGGCCACACACGGGTAGATTACTGTGCAGTCGACGGCAAACAATTATAGCGTGGTGATGTCACCACGCTGCGATTAATTGCCGATCAATCGGACCGTAATCAATGGTGCACCACATAGGCACATCAATTACTGTACGATGGGGACCTGGTTTCCCGGGTCTCTCCACAGCCTGAGAAGCAGACCGCTTCTCCAGCTGGGGAAAGAAGTCCGTCTGCATTCAGCTCCCCCTTTTTATGCCAGAGCTGGGTCAGTAATGGCCACACCCCCTTCACACACACAGAGAAGCTAGCTGAACACACAGCTTGTATGTGTGGCTAGCTGTCGACCTGTCCATTACATTGGATGGGGGCAGCGCTGTCCCTATACAATGCAATGGATTTTGACCAGGGTTTTCCAACATGTTGAAAACTCGTTTGGTCGAGTTCCTTCGAGCAGGATCCATTGATCCTCCTCGACGGAACCATGGATGGCTCAGATAAAGAAACAGATAAGAGCAAGATCGGGAGCCGTGAACGCGGACTGCACTCGATGTTCCTCTAATCTGTAACTTCATCGAGCTGTGTGTGGCTAGCTTTACCCTGCACTGTGGATTTCCTCACACACTCCATGCTCGCCAGTTGCAGACACCTGAATTCTCATTGTTTGGCTGCTTTATTATCACTGCCATTTCAATGTACTTCCAGAGAGTGTTTGATCACTGATTTAAAACCCTTTTTACTTGAAAGCCTACTTCAGAACCCCAATCTGACGCTGTGATTGAAATCCAGGGTTTATTTTTTTGCCCGTGCAGTGGGTTCACATCCCCTCTGAAATGGTTAAATACTTTTAATAATTCCTAGGTGCCACAGTCACTACTAACCTGATTCTGCTCTCCATGCTCATGAAGTTCCAGTCTGTCTTACTTAACTGGAACTTCAGCTGTAATGGGCTAAGGCAGGGGTGGGCAAACTCAGGCCCAGGGGCTGAATCCAGCCCATTTAGCTTTTTTTGTTGTTGTATATGGCCTTTGTCACCTTGTTGAAAAGATGCTCCCTAGAGCACATAATGCCTAGAGTTGTCCAATCTTTGCCTTGGGGACGATGCAGTGGTGTGATGACACTGGGCGCATTCTCATGGGGACAACAGGCAGTCTCTAGGAATTATCTCTCATTGCACTTTCTCATTTTTTTTGACTACAGGAAATGTAAAAAGATAACAACGCCCCCGTTACACCTCACCACCATCATTAGTGAAGCCGGTGATGGAATTGGCACACATATGGAGGGTCGGCCATTACAGGTTCTTAGTCTGGCCCCTTTAACAAATTTAAGAAGCCAATGTGTCCCACAAGTCAATGTTTGCCCATCCCTTTCTTGGTCCACCTGTTCTACTGATGCTTCCTTCGGCTTTGAACTCATGCTTGTGTATCCTCAATGTATAAAATATGTCCGTTAATGGAAAGGTGTTGGTATCAGATCCTGTTCCAGATCGTGTTTGTGCTGTTACCTGATTATAAGTATGCAAACCCTGTTTGGCTTTCCTCTGATCAAGAACATGCGTTTGGCATACTTGTCTTTCAGCCTTTATATAGGAGAAAGCAAAACTTTTTTTTTTAAAAGCTAAAGTTTCACACAGAAGACCACCACGTCATGTATTGTGTGCTGTACTCTCTACATCTAATGTAAAATGTTGTTAAAAATAGGTGTCAGTAAAAGACACAAAATTATTATTAACGAATTAAGGTTTATGTGAACCCTTCAGTATGGAAAGGTTTATGTGAACCCTTCAGGATGGCAAGGTTCGCCATCACTGTCTTAAGAGTATATTGATCCATTGACACAAAATGTTATTTTTATGTACGCGTTGGCAGGCCCTCCTGCAGTCTCTTTTCTTGCATATGAAATTGTGACCTTGCTGACACTGTATGACATCACACTGTGTACAGTATTTTTGCACCAAAAGACGCAACCCCCCCCCAAAAAAAACAATCCGGGGATGGGGTGATGCCTTTGTCTAAAGGTAGCCATACACAGGTCAATATATCAGCAATCAATTGACAATCGATTGATGTTTCCATGCGATCAGGAATCGGTGATTGATCGGGAATCGATGCAACACCACCTTGTGAATTCGATTTTGACGTGAGCCGATCTCCTAAATGACCTATTCCACAAAATCCATCGGAAAGGCTGCTGTATAGGGCTATGGGTCCATCAATGTACTCTGATTGCCAAACGATCGACCAAAAAAACCAACATGTCGGTTCATTGTCCGATCCGATTTTTAGTCGATTCTGATTTTTTGGGGTTGTTCGGGCAGGGTAAGCAAAACCCGATCGATTGCTGATCGAACTCATGAACGCCCGCAGTGATCGGTCAAAAATCTAGTGGGAAATCGACCTGTGTATGGCTACCTTTATAGTGCTAAGGTGTGGCCTTGGGTGCTCCCTGCAGGCAGCACTCCCATCTAGCTCTGTGTGTGAGAGTCGGACTCCCGCTGCCATATACAGAGAGCCGAGTAATGTGTAATTCTGCAGTCCGGATCTTTCTTGCGGCTCTGTGCTTACTGTCTGTGAGCTGGACAGCTTGAGCCCAACTCGCATACAGTGGCAGATGCAGATGGGAGAGCTGCCTGCGGACGTCTCTTCCATCTGCACTGTATGTGAGTCGGGTTCTACCCTCAAGGCTGGAGGCGGGGAAGCTGTCAGAGACCTGCCGGTTGGTGCTCCGGCCAGACGAGTGAGAAAAGGCCAAAATATTTTGTATCGGTGCGTCCTATACAAATTCCTTTGGTCCTAAAAAATACGTCAAAAGTTGTCACCGTTAAATTAAGTCACATTCTGACAAGTTGGAATTAGAGAAAGCAAAATTAAACCATCAGTATTCTGCAGTTTTTCAGGGTTCACATACGCTTTAAACCCCCCCCCCTAACTTCTCAATAACTACGGAATGAGAATTTCCAGACCGCAGAGCATCTCCACACGCTGCAGATTCTAGGGTTGTTCTGGTTTGTACTAGATGTAAGGCAGCAGGAGGTAGACTTTGTCTGACATGTATGCAGAGCAGCGTGTCCATGTTCTGATCAGCCATCCTAACACCTGCTTCCTGTCTTTTCCTCTCTGTCTGCTTGGGATCCTGCTGGGTATTAGAATGAGAAGGTAAGACACCTGGTTTTCACTTTCTAAACCTTGTTGTTCAGCTTAAAAATAAATAGAATATCTCATTCCATTCGTGATGTTCTGTCGATGTATGTATGGTTTGATTTTCTTTTGAACATTAAACTCTGGAGGGTAGAAGCAGATTAATACAGATCTATGGAAACCAGAGACAAGTGGCATTGTGCATGATTATAACTGCACAGTTGGTAAGATTTTTCATTGGGCAATGCTGCAGACCTCTGGGGTGTAGGGTCCTGCCCTTAGTAGGATTGGAAACACTAAACAATAAAGTTTTTCCTTTTTTTATGGAGATGTATGATTGTCCTCTTTATTTGGTTTGTGCTATTCTGTGATCACCTGAAGCATTAAAGAGCTCTGTGATTACTTCTGGCAGAGCGGGAGTTGAAGGAGGCAGGTAAGCCGCCTCTGCTCTGTACAGCCAGAGCTTTGTAATGTCGTCTCAAGCTGACCCAACTAAGCAGATTGCTGTGCTGCTCAGCCCAGACAGACCCACAATTTGCTAGCCTGGTGCATTCCTGCCCCATTTGGCGGGTAGCACGGAGCTACCAGCCATCGGCTAAGAGTAGGGGGAAAATCAGAAGGAATACCCACCCGTGGGGCAGTTTTCCTTAGCTTGGCTACGGAGGGATGCACAGAAATGACTATTAGGCCGCTGTTAGTCGCAAATTTGCCTCATAAGATGCACCCACTCCCCCACGTGTGCGTGCGTCTTATATTCTCCTGCGGGACGGAGGAAGCATGTCCTCAGTCTCCTCTCCCTCAGATGGCAGTTCTTTAGACACTTGTTCTGTATATGCCAACTTTGTGATTTCATTGCTACACTTTTACACCAGAGTTCACTAAGCTATTGGCAGTCTTGGTGCGTGTCTCTGCTGCTGTCCGGATTATTGTGTTTACAGTCAACACATTGAAACTTCTAATTCCTTAGCATTGCCAGCAAGACCCTGAGGTTCTGCTCTATGCGTTGATACAAGCCCCAGTAGCACTAAGGGTTGTAAGTTCACAGGGAACCAAGCGGCATTCGTTTCATAATATATTTTTCAGTATGTTTAGAGGTTTTAAAACATATTCATAAGCAGCAATCTGTATGTTAAACTTTTTTAAAACAACAATTTTACTTTCTAAAACCTGATCGATTTTCAGAATTAAAAATAACTGCCTTTTTAATTTAAGTAGCTTATGTTGTATTCTGTTTTTGCAGCTTGTTCCTCAGCTAGTTCGTATTCTCAAAAATCTAATCATGTCCGGATATTCTCCAGAACACGACGTGTCGGGAATCAGCGACCCTTTTCTGCAGGTAAGGGATATCCGCTAGCTTCATATGCTTAAGGCCCCCCATACACCTTATAATCTTACCATACAATTTCTGTACAATTGCCCTTTCTTCTACCAATACCATGTAATATGAGGACCTTTCTAACCCTTCCAATCACTATGTATTCTATCAGGGAGGACCTGGCACTACATAGCAGTGATATATACCTTTCAATCACTATGTATTCTATCAGGGAGGACCCGGTACTACATAGCAGTGATATATACCTTCCAACCACTATGTATTCTATCAGAGAGGACCCAGGACTACATATCAGTGATATATACCTTCCAATCACACTATGTATTCTATCAGGGAGGACCCAGCACTACATAGCAGTAATATATACCTTCTAATCACTATGTATTCTATCAGGGAGGACCCAGCACTACATAGCAGTGATATATACCTTCTAATCACTATGTATTCTATCAGGGAGGACCCGGCACTACATAGCAGTGATATATACCTTCCAATCACTATGTATTCTATCAGGGAGGACCCGGCACTACATTGCAGTGATATATACCTTCCAATAACTATGTATTCTATCAGGGAGGACCCCGAACTACATAGTAGTAATATATACATTCCAATCACTATGTAGTCTATCAGGGTGGACCCAGCACTACATAGCAGTGATATATACCTTCCAATCACTATGTATTCTATCAGGGAGGACCCGGCACTACATAGTTGTTGGTAGATCTAATGGAAATTGTATGGAGTGATCTGAAGGTGTATGGGGGGAACTTTATATAATCTATGAGTTGTGCAGACACAGTGGTATAGGAGTAATTTGGGTTTGCTTTTCCAGGTGCGGATATTAAGGCTTCTCCGGATTCTCGGCAGAAATGACGACGATTCAAGCGAAGCCATGAATGATATTTTGGCACAGGTGAGTTGTAACGGGCAAGTTGATGCCAGTGCCATGTGTTTTCTGAACCCTTTATATGGAATGGGGGCCTGAAACCAGAAACATTTGTAATTGTCAGTAGGCAGGTGAAAGTGTTGTGAATGATAACCATGTGGTCATGTCATACTAAAGTGCAGGTGAGAAACATAACATTGTGACTCTGTATCCACCTCCTAGCGGTTGAGATGAACCCAGCACGTCCAGAGTTGGTGCATAAAACATCTGCCCAAGCTGGGATCATGTATTCTCACCTATGCTTGGCGAGCCTGTGACAATTCTGAATCGCAGTGCACCCGCCTATCGATTCAGCCACCAGTGAAAATGTGTGTGGGGGGGGGGTGCCATATACCTCCTTAATAATGGAGAGGCGTGTGTTTCCCAGCTTACATGTGTAGAGGGAAGGAGGGGAGCAGGGAATATAGGACGTATCTTGCTGTAAAAAAATAAATAAAATTTCGCAAGCCGGCCTGACAGCTTTGGGGGTTAATATAAAACTTGTATGTATGGGGCTTTGCAAGGACACAGGTCATCTGTTGTGTTTCTACTTTGGTAAACTACCAGGTTGTGTGCTGCTACAGTCTTGTTTGAGGCAGTCCAGTTTTGGATGGGTTTTTGTTATGGCAATCTACAGTACTTGTAATGTAGGAATGCCAGATATTGAAATGTCCTTATAGGACCTTCATTCAATTCTTTCTTTATTTTTTTGATTCTCAGGTTGCTACAAACACAGAGACCAGCAAAAACGTTGGCAACGCCATCCTGTATGAAACAGTCTTAACAATCATGGACATAAAATCAGAAAGTGGCCTGCGGGTGTGTATCTTGTGAAGCAGATTGCCAGTGACCTTTCTGTTCGCGTCTTTCCTCTGGGCCTGTGTTTTTCAACTTTCAACTATTTATTTATTTAAAAGGCACATATTACTGCTGCTGTGTACTTATTATAGATGTGGAAGTATTTTTAATACAAGTACCCAACAATGCGGTCTTTTTGCAGTCCCCTGTACAGCCAGACTCTAGTAGTAGAGCTACTTTGCCAGACAACAGATGTGTGTGGCAGAGCTCTGTTAGGTCCAATGTATTTGTCTGTGTGTTTAAAGCACACGCTGTGATGATTACTGGAGCTAACACGAACGTTCATGTTGCCAGTAAACAAAACCTGCGTTGCTGTATTGTACTTGGTGTGCAGCATTAAAATGCGTGCTGCATGGGTGTTCCAGGTTAACGCATAACACAACGCGCTTAAAAATGAAAGGTACTTAAAGCGTTTTTTTAGTTCAAATGAAAAAAAGACATACATTAAACAGACACAATACTCACCTGTCAGCAGTTCAGATGCTGGCAAGCTGCTGCACAAAACAAAACCCCACACTATACTTACTTCACTTGCTTGCAGTTCTCATGCTGGCATCTTAGATCCTGGAGACCTGCAGCTACTTCCGCCCTCACTGTTCCTCTCCCCCCCTCCACTCCCTCCTGTCTCTTCTCTATCGGAGCTGTAGAGCAGTGGTGGGCAACTGAGTTGATATGGAGGGCCACAAGTGCGGCCCTCGGCATTACTAAAGGCCGCACATAACATCAATCCAGACCCTTCCCCATTGACAGATCCTGACAGCACCCACCCCCCTCCTGCCCCTGGGTGCAGCGCTCATATATAGACCTGGTTTCCCCGATCAACATTGAAAATTTTACTGATGTAGGACCGCTAAAGTTGATTAGGAAAGCTGGGTCAGCGTGTGACCACTTCACAGGTGAGTTGCTATGCCTTATGCATTAACAGTTAGGTTTTAGGGATCCGCATGTGGAGGACCAAGGGGGGCCGCCGAACAACACCCAAAGGGCCGCGGGTTGGGCACCTAGGCTGTCGAGACTCGTAGGGGGGGCGGGGTGTGAATCGGCTGCTGACTATTTCCTGCCTGCGAGAGATGTTCCACACACCACCAGCTCCCCTCCAGCTGTCAGAAGAAGATTTTTTTTTTTTTACAATTAAGGATGTCGGCAATATCGGCTGAGCTGCAGCCGATAATGCTGAGTGACCTCCCAGGTGGTAGATCCGCTTTAAGGTTTCCGATGTACTCTGCACTATTGTTGGTGTGCTGCTGGTATGAAAGGGTCATGGCAGTTTTCTAGAATTAAGATCTAAATCAGGGGTGTCAAACACAGTGGTCCAAAACTCCAAAAGTGGATAAAGTCTACAATTTTCCTGTTCATCAGATAAAATGATGATCCTTTTCATACGGAAACAACCTATGTTTTGCAACAACAAAGGTCTAATACTATAACACATGTGGCATCTAATGTCAAATAAGACACAGTAATAGATTCTCAAATGATCCAATAATCAATCAATTTAATTATTGCCGCCTTTGGCTGGAAATATTTTATATTTGGCAATATGCTATCCTTATAAGCCATTTCTGAGCCAATAAAAAGCCATGATCATACTTGTCCTTAAGTTGTCCCACCACTACCGCTACTTCTATATTCATTAGTAACTTTCTTTTTTCATCTGCAGGTTCTAGCTATTAATATCCTGGGACGATTTTTATTAAATAATGACAAGAATATTAGGTAAGCCCTATGTAAGCCGCAATACTAGTATGTCTTGTGTGTGGCAGTGTGATATGCTCTGGACTTGTAGTATCACCAGACTTGTCATTTCTTCAGATATGTGGCTTTGACATCGCTACTCAAAACCGTACAGACCGACCACAATGCAGTACAGAGGCACCGCAGCACTATAGTGGACTGTCTAAAGGACTTGGATGTCTCAATAAAGAGGTAAGAATGGACGGTATGTGATGCTGTTCACAAATATGTATTCTGCAGAATAATCTGCTAGGAGTACACGTGTTGGCATACCAGTGTACCTGTACTTTATATCTAATGGTTTCATTTCTTAGAGGCCCCATACACCTTTTATATTTATCTGTCCGATTTCCTTAAGATCTCCTTTTGTTTTACCAAAACCATGTAATATGAGGGACTTTATAAATCCCGAAAAGCCCCCATACACCTTTAGATCACTCCATACAATTTCCTTTAGATTTACCAACAACTATGTAGTATAGTGGCCTCCCTGATAGAATACAGTGATTGGAAGGTATATATCCCTGCTATGTAGTGCCGGGTCCTCCCTGATAGAATACATAGTGATTGGAAGGTATATATCACTGCTATGTAGTGCTGGGTCCTCCCTGATAGAATGCATAGTGATTGGAAGGTATATATCAATTCTATGTAGTGCCGGGTCCTCCCTGATAGAATGCATAGTGATTGGAAGGGTTAGAAAGGTTCCTCATATTGCATGGTTTTGGTAGAACAAATTTGATTGTACAGAAATTGTATGGTAAGATTGTAAGGCATATGGGGGCCTTAAGTCTATCTGTGTTCAATCGCAGAGAACCCTATTCTACATAGTTGTTGGTAGATCTAAAGGACATCTGACAGAGATCTAAAGGTGTATGGCCAGCTTTAGTAACCATGTTTCCCAGATATTCTCACCCACCCAGCTATACTCCCTTATTCATGCTCCTGATCAAAAAAATAAGCTCAACAACCCTGAAAAGCAGGGGACACGCGGCTCGATAATGAAGCAGTCCGATGTTCCCTGCAGCAGCAGCGTGATGACGGCATCACGCTGCTGCCTCGAGAGGCAGCTCTGCTTCATATAAATACAGGGGAAGACGTCTGGTATAAACAATCTAAATGTTCTGGGTGGACACCTCTTAGTAGGTAGGCGTTGAGTGACTACTGATTGGTGTTGAGTGACTAGTGATTGTAGAGAATACCCTGCTGGTGTGGGGAAAATTTCTTTTCTTTTTATTCTTTGTGCATCGACCCTGGAAATGTTGCATGATGATTATTGAGTGATCCATCGTCTGACTCACTATGCTGATCTTCAATAAACTGACAACATCCGGGTCTTCGAACTCTGTAAATTGTTAGCCCAACTAAGATGTCACTTTATAGCAGAGAATATTAAAGTTGTGTCATCACTGGGGGCTCAGCCTTGTGTACCATTAAAATGTGTTCAGACATGCATGCTGGCGCCACACTTAACCATGTATGCGAAGCAATACATTTGCTACTTTTCGATAATTTTATATCGTCTCGATGTATTCTGTAAGACTTCTGCATTGTCTATTAAACCCAATCATTCCAGGCGAGCTATGGAGCTGAGTTTTGCGCTAGTGAATGGCAACAACATACGTGGCATGATGAAGGAGTTGCTTTACTTCTTGGACTCTTGTGAACCAGAATTTAAAGCAGACTGTGCCTCTGGCATCTTCTTAGCAGCTGAAAAGTACGTAGCAGAAACACAATGGTGTTGGCAACTGCCACTATGCACACATCTTGAGCATTAAGCTTACATTAAAACTTGTCCATTCTGTTTTCAGGTATGCACCATCAAAGCGGTGGCACATAGACACAATAATGAGAGTTCTTACTACGGTATGTATCAGGTTCTTTGCTTATTTTTTTTTTTTATAATTCCAGTATTGATTTGCGCATACCTGCCCATTTCAACTGGGGACTAGTGATGAGCAGCACAGGCGGAAAATGAGCAAATACGAATTTTGTCTAATATTCGCAAAATAATTTGCAAGTTTGTGATTTACAGTCATTATTACCTTCATTGCGCAAATCGTCTCTTGTAAATGCGCATATTGTGAATGCAATGCACCGTATTTCCGGGTACTAATTAAACAAATCTTGAATATTTGCGAATACAAAGATACAGCACTATATTTAACATCTTAGGGAAATCTCAAAGTGCTGATATTCACAATAAAGTTTGCAATTCACGATCAACACTACTGGGAACTTTTTATTATATTTATTTATTATAATTTAGTCAAATAAACACTTCCTACCTTGTGGGAACAGTTCAGGGAACATTTTTCTGTTCCTCTGTGAATTTATTATCTCAATCCTATTAAACACATTTAGGGTGAATTGGAATGCAAGATATGTCCTCAGGGCGCTTGTGATCTTGCCATTGTTTTTCAACTGTATGAAGTTTTGTAATTTCTTCCAATATTTTATTAATATTCTCTGATTTGCTTAAGCCACCTAGCGTTAGCGACGGCACCATCTCTGTCTAGCGCTGCACAGTCACTATTGCACTGGACGAGATGGTGCCGTCCAGTGAAGATCGGGGCTCCGGCAGCGCATACTTACAGTTTCACGTTGTCCCGATGTCCCCAATGTGACAAGCTGGCTTCTGGAAAGCGGCTCATCCTCCCCCTTCATTCAAATGTAAATTGGGTTGACTTCAAAGAGCACATCGGAAAAATCACCCCCAGTGTGATTTCCAGATGTGCTCTTTGAAGTTAACCCTTTCAGAGGGTGCCAAAGTGAATTGTCCTGGATTCAGTGATAACTGTATCCAATACAATTCAAAGTAAAACAAAACACATTTCCAATTGTAATTAAAGTGGTATTATAAACAAAACCTAAATATGAATGCACACTGTTTGGAATAATTCATACTAAATAAGTATTTAAGAGATTTTATCATTCAGATGATACCTTTTTATTAATTTTTTTATGTAATTTTTTAACATAATTGTGTGTTTCAAACATTATTATAGTCAGGATGTCTACTAGACCCTTGTATGGACATATTTTGGGAAGTTACAGGCATACAAAAATTCCAGTCTATGTCTAAGTCTATGATGCGCTTTTGGTACAGAAATCTGGACCTTGCAAGAGCGCTAAGGAGGTTAAACACCACTACTTTATTTGTGGGGCCACCATCCTCTCCCCATTCCTAAATAAAAAGCTGTTTCTGCTTTAAACGTATTTACTCGTACTACACCATACTTTTGCTTTTCAATAATATACACATAGTTTTTATTAAGAACCTCTTTAGGCCAACGTGTCATGAGCCTCTCTAGTTCTCTGTAAACCAAAGCATATGTATAGCTCTATTTACCTCCGTATAAGACGCACCGGCCCATAAGACGCACCCAGTTTTTAGGGCAGGAAAACCAGAAAAAAAAGATTTAATAAGTTTTCACATCAATTAGGTGAATGCAATATTCAATTCAGCCAGTAGATGTCACCAGCAGCAGTACACTCTCAGCTGAACACGTAATCTCTACACTGATCTGCAGCAGGAAGGGGGGTGGCCGGGCTGTCTCCTGCTCTCCTCTCTCTCCGCTCTCAGCCTGCCTTGCGGATGTTGCAGTTACTGTGGAGGGAAGAGGTATAGATAATCATCTATAGCTCTCCATTGCCTATGACAGCAGAACTTTGATCTCTGCTGGCATAGGCAAATACACAGTTCAGATGGGAGAGCCGGCATCGGCCGACATCTGACAGCTCCCTGGCTAATCTCCATGCCGGGAGAGCTGGTGGGAAGCCAAGGTGCGACCACTGGTGGCCGCGGGGGTCGCGCATTCGGCCTATAAGATGCAGGCACTTATAGTGCAATTTATGAGGCAAAAATACTGACCAGACCCCCCTGGTGGGTTCATCGAAGGGATACCCTGTGATCTGCAGCCTCTGACAGAGAGAGGCTGCAAGCTCAGCTCCATGCTAACACAACCATTCCCCCACCCTCTGTGTGTAAGCCAAGTCCAGCTCAGCCTGAAAGTGGGAATCTCGTGCTGTTTAAATGTAAACAAGCGGCAGTGTGATCTTGTAGAGAAGGTGGAATTTCTTTTTGAAAATGTCAGTATCTGACTTTGCAAGTTAATAACAAAGCCTCTGAACATCTCACAATTGCTGGAGATATAAATAAGGGTTGTGTTCATGAAAGTTAGTAGTCTTGTGATGTCACTTCCTGTAAAATATCTTAATGTGGGTAGAAGTTTGTGTTGGGGGCCTGGCTTGTCTTGGACACCGGCAAGGGGGGCCTTAGGGGAAAAAAGTTGGGAAACACTGACCTAGGTGCTTGACTTGCCATGATATGTCTGACTTATATTTTTTAATGTCCTTTGTCTCTGCCGAATAGCTGTAGTTGGGTGAAGTAATGAATTTACAACCGCTTCTGATCTTCCTCTTGTCTCACATTTGTTTGTAGGCTGGAAGCTATGTACGGGATGATGCCGTTCCTAATCTTATTCAGTTGATAACAAATAGTTCGGAGATGCACGAATATACTGTACAGAAACTCTACAAGGCCATTCTGGATGACATCTCCCAGGTAAACAAGGCTACTCTGAAGGACTTGTGAATTTGTTTCAGAGTTTACAGGTGATCGTTCCAGTATCCGTCCTAATGCAAACTGACAACACTAGTCCACTACTTCACAACGAAAAGCATAGTCTGCTCAAGTGATGCTCATGCTATACTTCTTGTAATATACTGTCCCTACAAGAGCTGACCAGATGAGTGGTCCTATTCAGCTATATGGGGCTTTACATTGGCACATATTGACAGTCTAGCAAGTTGGATTACAATAAAAAGTCTTTAATGTAAAAAGGACTCTATGCAACAACATAAAAGATAGCATTTACAGAAGCATATATAATGAAACAGTTCACCAATTCTATAGTTGGTTCACAACAGCTGTTTATCCAAGATGTTGCCCCTCGACGCATTTCGCCCTTCCACGGGCTCCTCAGAGGGGGAGAGAAACAGACAAAGGAAATTGGATGACAGCAGAACAGTTGGTGAACAATAAGATCAAGTCTGTGTTTGCAGCAGCATACTCAAAAATGGCATTATTTAAAGCATGTCAACCACAGTCATTGCTCTCCTGGGGGCATGAGGGGGTGAAAGGCCCAACGTATCCCCCTATAATAGTCTCCACTAGACTGGGCAATGATGGGCCCCGGATCACCCAGGGTGACGTTTCTGTGGCCTGCAGGGTAGTAGCCCGGGCCGCTGGATGGATCAAGCCCCTGGTTGTCAGTTGATTGCCGCTGAGACACCCCAAAGGGTCGGATGGTCTCAATGTCCAAAAATAGCAAGCACCTTTAGGGTCCCAGGCGTGTGTGCTACCCCCTAACAACAGCTCTGAGCAGTCTGATTGTAAAATATTGATTAAATGTTTCAGTCTGCAGCAGGACTTTTAGGTAAGCATTGCATTTCACTCCAAAAAAAAAACTGAATACAGCAAGCGCTCACATACTCATTGAAGGGAAGTTTTTGGAAAAGCCTTCAGAAGTTTAAAAATGGTGTTTAATTTCCCATTTTTGAGTACTGTAAGAATTTTTGTATTTTGTGCTAATACAGAACTGGAAATCCATCTGTCTGCAGTTTTAGGAGTTATGTTTTGTGTAGCTTCCCTTTACAGGAATTGAAGTGTAAAGACATAATGGATACGAATGTGACATATGTCCTATCTAAAGGTACCCATACACGTTTCGATTTTTCGTGCGATTTTAGCCCTTCCGATCGATCTGGTCGGTCGGGTAGGTCGATCGTTTGGGATTCCTAACATGCAAATGCAGTCCGACCGATGCTGTTTTTAGAAAAATCGGCCGAAAAGTCGGTCGGGTCCTGAATGAGGATGCCTGTAATTTTTGGACGGTCGGCCACTCTTAAAAGATTCCCAATCCAACCAGCCGAACGGTTGAAAAATCGGGCATCCGACCGACTTTTAAAAATAGCACTAAAGCAAAAATCGGGCATCGAAATCGAATATCGCATCGGTCCCCGAAAAATCGCAACGTCTATGGGTACCTATACAGATCTATGTATTTAGTACTTGTAGTTTGTATTGAATCCACATGATGGCGCTGTTCTCAATCAGTGGCAGAAACACCATATAGTTGAATTGAGGTGACAAGTATTATATTTGTCTTACAGCAACCATTGGTCCAAGTATCGTCCTGGTGCATTGGAGAATACGGAGACCTCCTAATATCTGGCCAGTGTGAAGAGGAGGAGCCCATTCAGGTATGAAAAACGAATGAAGAATCGGACAGTAATTTCTACACAAAAGCTTTATTACATGATTCCTTTTCTTAGGTCACAGAGGATGAGGTTTTGGATATTCTAGAAAGTGTTCTGATTTCCAACATGTCTGGGTCAGTTACAAGAGGCTTCGCCCTGACGGCCATAATGAAAAACTCCACTAGATTCACGAACACTGTGAAGTAGGTATCCTCAGCCAAATGGCGGTGGGGTGATTAATTACTATGGATTTGTTTTTGCTTTAGTGTAACTGTGGCCTCCACTGGGGGAAAAAAATGCCAATGCTGTTAACCCTTCCTCTGTGAGATGCAATGTTGGGGAGAGGGAAAACATGAGAATATGGGTGACAAGTCTGAAGTTAAGGGATCTAAAAGCTCTTCTTGTATAGGCTCTGTGTTTCATGATTGCCTTGAGCAATGTTAGGCGTATGCTGCAAGGACACTTACTCCAATGTCCTTTTACTACATTATTCTTTTTTAGAGGTGCTGAAATTTAAAATGAGGTTCTGCTATGTTTTAGTAGAGAATTAGAAGTGTATTTCGGGTAGGGATATCCTCTTTGTTATGTTCCACCCAAGAAACCTTCTGGGGACTTTACCATTCTGCTACACTGTTGGTAATCTGTGAAGAGCTGGTCTGTTGGTGGTGGGGGGGGGGGGG
>CM070041.1:9496342-9513829 GCA_036250615.1 Ptychadena robeensis
CTACACAGTTGTTGGTAGATGGAGATTGTATGGATCGATCTTAAGGTGTATGGGGGGCTTTATAAATATTATAAATTTTTGTAGATGGAGTTCATATTAATCTGTCTCTGATTGGCCACATAGGAATAATTAATGCAGAGCTCCCCCCTTATGTATTAATATTTCTGCTCTTATTACTTTCAGAGAAGCAGAGCTCTGTTGAACAGTTGGACCGGATTTTGCTTTCGGGAGTTTTTACCGTACGTAAAGGCAAAACTCAGCTACACAAGTGGACAGAGAGGCTGGTGGTCCTCTGCGGTACCTGCCTGATCGTCTCATCTGTGAAGGACTGTCAGACGGGGAAGATGCACATTCTGCCACTTGTGGGGGGCAAGGTGAGCTGATTGTACCCTACATAACTATTATCACCTTTTCAGGAGAATCACAGATGTGGATTTGTAGAAATTTCAATCTCCACTAATACAATAGTGAATGTTAATTTTTGTGGGGTTGGCGAAAGGGTTGGGCTTAAAGCAGTTGTAAACAAAAAAAAAAAGCACATACACGTCAACAGTTCAGATCCTGGAAAACTGCTGCACAAAAACAAATAAAACTTACCTTCTTCATGTTTTCACTGATGGTGGGAACATCTTAATTAAGGGCAAGAGAAGCCACTTCCGGTGCCATTCTTCTCAGGGCAGCTGACACCAGCCCCCCCCCCCCCACTCCTACACAGACAGAGACTCACTTCCTCTGCAGGGAGCTCCGGTGTGGGGGGCGGGGAGGGGGGGGGAGGGGTGCAGTCGGCTGGGTAAAGATAGGCTTCTCTCTCGCCCATCACAAAGTCTCGCCGATATGGCACTGATGTCACATCTGTGAGGCTGAGCCACAGGGGCTTTTGGGACAGAATTCCCACATACCGTTGTGGCTTGTTACGTCTGATGTCACATCTGTGAGGCTGAGCCACAGGGGCTTTTGGGACAGAATTCCCACATACCCTTGTGGCTTGTTACGTCTTGCCTCTGCGATATGTAACACAGTGGTAGGGGCTGTCTCTAAATAGACACCCCTCCTGCTGTCAGAAATAGTTAATTTATTTTTTTCAGTCGGGGATCTCTGCAGTATCGGCTGAGCTGCAGCTGATACTGCAGAGTGACCTACCAGGTGGGAGGTCTGATTTAAGTATCAGTATGTATCCAATGATTCCATAAAAGCATAGAAACCTAAAAATGAAAATGTTCTATTTTATTTCAGTTTCACTATCCAGATATGGGGCAGCATTTGTTTTTTAGTATAGGAATATTTTCACCAAGTACAGAAAATACCTGTTGATTTTGTCTACGATGGAATAGACCGCAAAAAACGTCCCAATGTTCTTACATAGACTACCGATCCCATCTGCTCACTTTGTAATACAGATGAACAAGAGCGACATGTTTGAAGTAGAATAACAATGACTCCCTCCATAAATAGGATATGAAGGGTCCTTTTCAGAGAATCATACCAGAGGGAAAGAATCCTAAATGAATAAAACAAATGCACCTATAACATCTATGGAGTGTGGTCTGCTCTACAGCTACACCACATCTAAGGTTTACCAATCCATATATTTTTGTTATGGGGATAAGATATGCAATAAAGTACTGTAAGTATAAAGCTTCTCTGTCCTCCAGTACCCCAGACACTGTATCAGTTCTGAACTTCAATGTCTGCCAGGGTTATGAGCTGAAGAGTTTTTAGATATTAGAATAATAACACTATATGCAGCAATCCCTGTTAGGGGGGGTCCCTGCGTCGGGAGGTCCCGACAGAGCACATTCACTTACCTGCTCGGCAGATGCTTCACGGCGCTAAGCCGTTCTGCCGATGCAAAGCTGAATGTAGTGGAGTACGTTGAGCCTCTGCATCAGCGGATGTCTAAACATAGCATTCTCCAAGCAGGTCTATGTGCTCCGTCGGGATCCCTGCCAAGCAATACGCTTAGGGGAGGGGGTCCTGACGGATGTGGAAACATAACCTTACCATTACAGCCAGTCTTTTATATCAACCTTACAGTAGATTTTCATTTAAATAAATCTTTAGTTGAGTTAAGGGGCAGGAAAAACAACTTACATTTTATTTGTTGTATTAAACTGTCTGTCTCGATTTAGGTTCATGTTGACTTGCTTGTTCCTCCTATCTAGATAGAGGATGTGAAGAGGAGACCACACTGCCTGTCCTTCTGTTCTGCTGAAGCACAAGCTCCCACCTACCATGTCAGCTTTGACTCTGCCGCTGAGTACCAGAGGTGGCATCGGCAAGCAACTAAAGTAAGGACGGCGTCTGCATAGGTGATCTAAATGCCCCCATACACGCCCCGATTTTCCATCCGATCGATAAAAACAATCGATTTTTTGCATCGGTCTTCCAAAAATCGGTCAATGCCCACATGGTTCGACCGAGTAACTTCGATCAAACTTTTGGGAATAATCGGTCGGACTGTGATCGGACATGTTGGAAAAATTTTCTCGATCGATTCTAAATTGTATTCAATCGGCTACTATTTCTTATGACCCGACCAATTTAGGTCCGATCTAACTAATTATCATACATTACTTCCTGTTTCAAACATCGTGGTGTGTGTAGAATCGTCTGCCAGGTTGTGCTAGGATGTATATATGTTTGAACATTCTCCTGTATTTCTCTTTTTTGTTTTATTCATGTGAACTAAACTGAAGTTGAGACCCTGTTTCCCCTATGATTAGCCATCCCCATCAAAGGCACCCCCAGATTTTTTTCACAAAAATTTAAATAAGCCCCCCCACCCCCAGAACAGACACCCACAGATACCTGGCCCTGGCCAAAACTCCCATTCGGGTGGTACAATTGTGTGCCTCAAGCTGCTGATCCCGGCCACAACCCTTCCACTTCCGATCAAACATAAAATCGGCCGATGGAAAATGTTCGATCGAAGTAGGTAAAATCGGACAATAATTGGTTGCTTTATTAGGGGGTATAACGAAATACAGTCCGATCAATCAAAGATCCTCCTATCGGAAAACATTGTTTGTTTTTAATCGATCGGATGGAAAATCGGGGCGTGTATGGGGGCCTTAAGACCTTTTCTAGAAATCTGATTAGCAATACAAAATCTATTTAGTTTTTGATTGTTGTTGGTGCTAATGTTTATGCCAAGTGTTTTATTAAGTATATCACTGCTGGTGACAGGGGCAGTGCTTACTCTGTACCTTTATTTCCTTTACCTTATGTACCTGGATTAGGTCCATCTGTGTGTGTATTTTCGGTTTATGCACTGCACTGCTGTATTGTGCTCTCTGAAAAAAACTCAATAAAAATTATTTGCAAAAAAAAAAAATCTATTTAGTATGAGCGAATATGACGTATGGTGAGGTGGAAGCATACATAGAGCAGGAGCATGTGTACAGGGGCTTGGTCTTCCTACAATGCAAGTCAGCATATGCTCTATGACTTCATGGGATTGTGGCTACATTGACTTGCTGTGTTTTATTTTTTCAGCTGCACAATAAACAGTTTAATAGTCACAATGTTATATCATTTACCTGGAAGAAACTATAAAAGGTGTGGTAAGACTATGTTAAGAGTGAGCCCACACCTACTACACTGCTGTTGTTACTGTTCTGATGGATAAGGAAAGTTTGCTTCAGGTGGTAGATGTCCTTTGAATGATCTATTGAACAATCTCCTGGACCTTATTGCATACTGTGAGATTCTTAGAGAATAACAAATCAAAATGAGCCTGGGTGGAGAACATCCAACAGGTTATTTTATTATGGGTGGAGAACATCCAGCATCATCTAGTTTATTGTTCCTATGGCTGACCATCTAGACAGGAAGTGATAGGAAATCCCAGTATTTTAGTAGTTGTCTGTGCCTTTCCCTTTGGTGACAACCATAACCATTGGTTTTATTTAGGGGTTCCTACAGTTCCTACCCTCATTATATGGTTTTGTTCCAGGTCGTATCTCAGAGGCTGAGCACTGTTGATCTCTCATGTCAAAGTCTAGAAGAGATTCCCGAACACCTCTTCTACTGCCAGGACGTCACGTCCCTGAACCTCCGCCATAACTTCTTGCACTTGCAGAGTCCAGCAGGAGTTGGCAGTCTCTGCAGGTACTCATACGCACTGCTCTTTGAATGATAAGCACTGAAGTCCCGGCAGTTTGATTGACATGGCTGAAGCTGACCTGTCTTTGTGTTTCTGCTAAGGTTTACCCAGCTGAAGGTTCTCAATCTGTCACAGAACAAGCTGGGAGACTTCCCCTTCGAGCTATGCCAGATAGCCACACTCACAGAGCTCAATGTGTCCTGTAATGGGCTGACGCACTTACCCCCAGAAATTGGTCAGTTGCTCAGGTAAGTTTCAATTACTATAAAGAGATCCAGGTAAATGTATTAAAATGCTTTAATATTCACTCATTTGTTTCTTGCTGCATTTATGAGTTAGAAGTTCCTCTTCTCACTAGCTAAAAGTTAATGGTTTTACATTGGTGCTGATGGCTAGACTAGGAGGTACTAAGTACTAAGTTGTAGTGGGTGACTCCTAGGGGAATGGGGGCCACCCACTCTGGTATTGTTATGTTCAGTATTAATAAAGTGGAAATTGGCTGGTGGATGGGGGACCTTACGCCCTAAAATGTGATGATATCTTCTTGCACTTTGAGGAAGTTTTAAGAAAAGACCTGCTTTAAAGTGAATTCCCTTCCCAAGATCCACCAATTATTTCACAAAGCTAAAGAAAACTAACTGAGACTCTTAACCTGGAATCGGCGAGGACCATTCATAGAGGACCTGGCACATACTTATAACAGCCTCCATCCTAAACCATTGTGACATGTAGATCTTGTAATAAGCTTTCCAGCCTGTTACTGCCTCCTGCTCCTTTTTTTTGGCCAATGAGATAGCCTATCAAAGTGTTGGGCCAATATGAATTAGTAAGAGGCAGGTAGGATTGTATGTAACCCTCCACCTGATATAGAGGAGAGGGAGTTGTTTGGTTGATATACAATGAAAGATCTTTTGTAATGATTTTGTGATTTAATGCACTTTAGATGTATGCCGTTTTATGTCAACTTAATAAAATCATGTAGTTTTAAACCGAAAAACTATGAATATAACATAATTTCAACCTAATCTGGTACCTTAAAAGCCTCACCTTATCTCCGCCATTTTCCCTGTATTCTTTTAGTAAGAGGCAGGGGATAACACCAAGCTCAAAAGCTAGGCATACACGCTCGATTTTTGTGTCTATTCGAGCACAATCAATCGCCACGCACATTCGCAACCATTGATTGTGCTCGAATCAATACAAACATCGAGTGGGCACCAATTTCTTCGAACTGGACCAATCGATCCCACTTGAAGAAAGTTGATCGAACAGGGAACCAACTGTTTGATTTACGTTATGTATCGAATTGGATCACGGGTGCCAAAGTTCTGCACCTAGATTCCACGTTCAATGACGTCATCAGCTGCGCTCTAGGGCTCCTTGATTGCATGGACATCAATCCATGTATGGGGGCTTAAGCCTACCCAAAAGTCATTGGTAACAATGGTATTTGCCTCCTACCTCCCCCGGATCTTTCAAGTAATGGTAACTGAACAGTATCATAGGAGCCTAGGAGAATACATTCTATATGATGCAATTACCATTGACAGCTTTTGTGAAGAAGAATTTGCAGCTCAGAAAAGATTGAATGGTTGACTATGGTGATAATCTAAAATAATAATTTCTCCTTTTACATGCAGTCTGCAGGCTCTTAACCTTGACGGGAACTCCCTGACAATGTTACCGGACGAGCTTTCTTCTCTGACACAGCTGTCAAACCTTGGCCTTGCGTTTAATGACCTGACTGCCATCCCTAGGGTGGTTGAGAATCTTCCGTCTGTGGAAAAGTTATGCATGGCAGGGAATCGGGTAGAGCTTCTTAACCTGCAGACGCTCTCGAACATGACAAACGTGAAGGTCATAGACTTAAGGTAAACTGTTGAGTCGTTTAAACGTAACCGAACATGCATATAAAAGAGGGAAAAACATGGGAAACATCAAGCTTTAAGTATAGTTTGTCCTCACCCTGTCATCGCTGTCTGGAAGCCACCATGTTAGTGAAGGCAGGGCTTTGCTTTCTCATGATAAAGCGACAATCTGTTAACTCAGGGCTGCCATACACACCCCGACGGTGCAGACAGACCTACTCTGATATGCACCGGAATGCAAACGTGATGACGTCATCACGTTTGCACCCCGGTGCATTATGGGGCCCCTTCAGTCGGCCGGCACCCTTTGTGTGCCGGCCATTAGCTTCCATGAAGACGCTTGTCTTCATTGAAGCTAATGCCATCGGCTTCCATCGGCCAGAGAATATCGGACATGACGAGCTGTGGGGCGACAGGGATCTGTCGCCCCATGTGGGCACATGCCGATTAGCGGCCGATTTTTCCGCTGACTGACGGCGCGAGCGCGCACGCCCGTCGGTCAGGTGAAAAATCAGCCACTTATCAGCATGTGTATGGCAGGCATAATGGAATAAAAAAAAGAAGCAGAATGGAAGGTGGAGGAAGTCCTTTGGAATACCTTAGTCTCCATCAGAGAGATCAGCAATGTAGACTCCAATGCACTCCGGTAACCTACAGAAGCACTAACATGTCAGAAAGTAATTTGCTACGTTTGTAAGTAATTAAAAATAAAGGGAACTGCTTCGGTACAATTAACATTTCTACCATATCTTGAAGTTCACTGGTAAAACATTTTCTGGCAAATAGCTAAATATTTCCATGAAACACAATGTCGCCTCTGGGCATTTAAAAAATGAATCACTCTGCTGCCGAAAAGCTATGACGGGGTTGTGACTTATGACCTGCACTTGATCAAATATATAGAATTTTCTTTCATCTGGTTCAGCAGCTTCTTCTCTCTGTCCAGCCCTGATCCAGGGGGGGACCAATAAGTTCTGAAACAAGCTGGAAAAGTCTGTGACTTTAACCAGACTTTTAATAATACAGAAACTGAGCTCGCTCAACTGAAGTAACTATTTGTCCGCCAATACAAAATACCCCATAGTTAGTTTATCATATCCACCAGTATGCCCTCTTTTCCCACAGCCATGCTCTTATTATTATTATTATTATTATAATCATTTATTTATATAGCGCCAGCATATTACACAGCGCTGTACAATACATTCGAGTGGAGATACAACACAATGTACACAGGTACAGGTAATGACACAGGAGGACTAGAGGACCCTACCCAGTCGGGCTTACAATCTAATAGATCTTAGGAGTCATTCACACAATGTGAGGCACCCAAGGGTTGCTTTTCGGGCACCTGTCTGATATGGATGTCAGCAGCCCAGAATGCGTAGTTGTGAATACTGCCTTATAAATAAGTGTGACATAGAGAACCAAACCAAACATTCCTACACAACCTTCTTGCTGATGAGTTTCACCCACCATTGCAGACTTGGATCTTAAGCTGGCCATATACCTTTAGATCTCTTTGTCAGATTTGCAAACTTGTGCAGGCGCTCTGGGGTCGTTTAGATAATGACCCCATGATAGGTTTATTGGGCTAAAGCTGGCTATACACCTTTAGATCTCTCTGTCAGATATCCTTTAGATCTACCAACAACTATGTAGGGCCGGGTCCTCTGCGATTGAACAC
The DNA here is from genome assembly GCA_036250615.1 of Ptychadena robeensis. Taxonomy (NCBI): domain Eukaryota; kingdom Metazoa; phylum Chordata; class Amphibia; order Anura; family Ptychadenidae; genus Ptychadena; species Ptychadena robeensis. The sequence continues at coordinate 9,504,003 of CM070041.1, forward strand.
AGGTAGACTTGATGGTTTAGAAAGTCCCTCATATTACATGGTTTTGGTAAAACAAAATAAGATCTTAAGGAAATGTGACAGAGAAATCTAAAGGTGTATGGGGACCCTTTGAAGTACTTGTCAAATTTAAATCCTGCTTTACTCCAATATTTTAGCTTGTTCAAAAAAAAAAACCTCTTGGGTGTTTTTTTGATTAGGGTTGTGGAGATCAATACAAAGGTTCCTCTGCTCAACTTTTTTCACTCCTATCTCCCTGGAATCCTCCGGGTCTCAGATATTGGCTCGGAGATGTCGGTTTTGGTGCCCAAGTAGTTCTTAGATGTTATAATTAATATTTATTTATACAGCGCCACCATATAATGCAGCGCTGTACACTAAAACGAGACACACAAGATAACACACAGTTATGAGATTATGACACAGGAGGAGTAGAGGACCCTGCCCGATCGGGCGTACAGTAGTCACAAATATCTGACACTTTGTGACTGCTTTTGCCTATCTCTTGTACAGGATGAATCGACTAACTCAGGTGGGTGCCAGCATGGAGGGAATAAACCACGTCACCCATTTCGATGTGCGAGATAACCAATTGTCCACCCTGGACCTCGGCTGTATGGGGAACTTGGAGCAACTACACTGTGAACGGAACCAGCTGAGGGAGCTGAGGCTGTGCGGCTTCTCACTGCGGGCGATCTATGCCAACTCCAACAGTAGGTTGCAACACAAATGCGATCCCCAAGTATATAGCTATAGAAAGAACGGTTCGACCAACATCCCAAATGAGAATATAGGGAGGGGGATGCAGGTAATGATGTAACGGAGACCTAGATCTCAGTCATCAATTCATCCTGAACAACCGCCTCACAGATTTTTCCCTGAACACCAGGGACCTGGGGACTTTCAGGGTCAAGAGTCTCTGGTAGTCAAAAAGGTCACATAAAAGACTGTCAGTACCTAATATGAAGGTATAGCCTTTCCAATATAGCACTGAGGTCATAAGCAGGGTCCACATGCAACAATATAATGCAATAGTGTGTGCACAGAAATCAATCAAAGCAATTTAATGTCCATTAAAAACATCAAGGTTCCATGCGGTTTCACCAAGTTGTCACCAACGACCCTAAAACCGAGCAGGCGGGAAAGGAAAGAGGATAGGTGTAGGGTCCCGAAATGTGGAGCAATGATGCATCACCCCAACGTATGTTTTGACAATGGTCTTCATCAGGGGGTCCACATAGTTATTCAGGGGGATCCCATTTCCTTTTATGCTGTGTCCCAAATGTCCCCGCAAATCCGGGTCGCCGGTATAATGCCTATCGTGGGGCCAACTTCTGGGGCTGGGCGGCTAGGTCTTAGCTTCAGGTGTACAATTTGTCTGATCAGTGTAAAATCCGTCAATGTTAGTAGGTAATGGGTAGGTCCCCTGCCAGGTTCCCAGAAGTGCCCCCAGTAGCCGCTAACTCCAACAGTAGGTTGTCATGTTATCCCCTGATATATAACTACTGAACTTTTACCCATTATTCACTTAGTATTTGCTTCCTTCTGCTGCAGGACTAACCTCGGTTAACGTGTACTTGGCGCCATCTATGCTCCATACCCTTGACCTGTCTAGGTAAGTATGCAAAAATGGTATGATGATACCTACTTGTATTCTTATTCACAGGGTTATTAGTCCATCAAACAATATCCGTTATGAGTGGACACTGGTGGGTGTAATGACCATGTGTTCTACTATATGGGTTGGAAGCTCCAGTAGTGGGGTCACAGGTCTGCCAGCTTGTCTAGTTCTTATGTACTGACCTTATGTTCCTGTCTTCCCGAATCTCCTGGTAATAAAACGTCAGATTATGCAATATTCTGTTTTTTATTGCATTATTTACTGAGTTCTCCACAATTTCCTGTTTCCATATCTTGTAGATTGAGGCTGTAATCTGATTCTTTATTATTTATTGAATTTCAGTTCTGTTTTAATGGAGCTTCTGCAACATATACCCAGGGCAGTGTACAGTCACTTACCTTTTGCCTAGGAATTTGCACTGCTCTAGATAAGGGGTGGGCAAACTTATTGACTCGTGGGCCACACTGGCTTCTTAAGCTAGCCATACACGGCACGGATTCCCTGGCTGATCGATTCACCATCCGATCGATTCCGGCGATTCCGCCGGGATCCTCAGGTGTGATCGATTGGCCAATTAAGGAATCCGATCGCTGCATACCACCTTGTCCTGCCAGATCCGTGTCCGATTGATCACCTCCCGGAATGCAACTCCCGCTGATCTGGGCAGAATCGGACCCGAAAGACCAACAGGTTGGTTCTCTGGCGGATCCGATTCTGAGCCCCCGATCGGACGGACAAGGTGGGCTGCACGCGCCCGGAACCGATCGGGCCGGAATCCGGTGCGAATCCGACCCGTGTATGGCAGCCTTTAAATTTGATAACGGGCCGGACCATAAGCCTGCAGTGGCCAACCCGCCATAGGTGTGCTAATTCCATGCATCTTTGGCATCACTAATGATGGATGTGATGTGTAATAGGCGACGTGTGGCAGGGTTGTAGTTCTCCTTTTAAATTTGCTGCACTTGTTTAAACAAAAATGTTTATTCAGTACAATGAGCAGAGATAATTCCTTGGGACTGCCTGTTGTCGCCATGAGGATACGCCCACAGTATCATGATCTGATAACGCCTCTGCATTGTCCCTATGGAAACATTTGGACATCTCTAGGCATTATGTACACTCATTGCAGAGAACAAGAGGTGGGGAGCATCTTTTCAACAAGGTGACAAAGGGTGGGGAAAGAAAGCTAAACAGGCCGGATCCGGCCCCCGGGCCTTAGTTTGCCCATCCCTGCTCTAGACTGACAACCAAATTTTAATTGGTTTATATTTTTTCATAACCCCTTACATTAAGCCCTTCATACACGTCTAGATTTTCTGTTCAATCAACTTAAAAAGAAAAATTTTGGGGGGTCAGGGAAATTGGTGATTGGCTGTATGTTTGCCAACTGTAGTGACAGATATTTGATCAACTTTTTGGGGATCGACTGAAAGTGTCATCAATTTCAATACAACCAATAAAAAATTTCCAGCACGTCCAATACATTTAATACATTTTTCCCCAATTTAATTGGTTTAGGTTGGTCTAACCGTGTGGGCTGTCATAGATTTTTAATCAATCAATCAACCCAAAAAATGTATTTAATTAAGTTGATTGGATGAAAAATCTAGACGTGTATGGGGACCTTTAGTCAACTCTGGCCACTGCCAGGCAAATGCTGTTAGTTTTTTCAGAAAGATGTGCAGTGCTCTGCCTCCCACTTCCACTGACTGTTATCTGCTGCCATTGCATTGAGAAGGACAGGGACCCACGATGACCTCACTTGGTCTAAAATAAGTTATGTAAAGAAACATTATAAGAATGTTGAGGAGGAGGAACCAGAAAGTTTATATCATCAACTAATAAATGAATGGTTTTGATACATTTTATATTTTTTTAGGAGCATGATAACCACCCTTAGGGCTTGTTTCCATTACGTCGGGAGCCCTCCGCTAAGCGTACGCGCTTAGCGGGGGTCCCCGACGTAGCAGATAGACTTACCTGCTCGGCGGACGGGTCTGTCTTCATTGCGCCGACCCGATCCGCCGGTGTCAGGCTGAACGTAGTTGAGTACGTTCAGCCTGTACACCGGCGGATGTCTAAACAGACCATCCGCCGGAAGGCTGAGTCTATGGGGTACGTCGGTACCCCTGCTTAGCGTATACGCTTAGCGGAGGGCTCCCGACGTACAATGGAAACAAATCCATAGGCTAAATTTACACTTTCGTTTTCAGCCAGGAAAACGACAAGTCGCGAGCACCTGCAAACTTGTGCAGACACCCCATGATAGGTTTATTGGGCTAAAGCTGGCTATACACCTTTAAGCCCCCCATACACCTTCAGATTCCTCCATCAGATCTACCAACAACTATGTAGTATAGTGACCTCCCTGATAGAATACATAGTGATTGGAAGGTGTAGAAAGGTCCTCATATTACATGGTTTTGGTAGAAGAAAAGTTGGTTGTACAGAAGTTGCATGGTAATTGTATGTGGTGTATGGGGGGCTTTAGATCTCTCTGTCAGATATCCTTTAGATCTACCAACAACTATGTAGTGCCGGGCCCTCTGCGATTGAACACAGGTAGATTTAATGGTTTAGAAAGTCCCTCATATTACATGGTTTTTGGTAAAACAAAGGGAGTTCTAAAGGAAATCTGACAGAGAAATCTAAAGGTGTATGAAGACACCTAATGTTGCGTCCGCCGGGGTAATTAAATGTTAACAAGTCATTCTTTAACCGTGTAAATGTAGCCTAAAAGCAAGTAATCAATTGAGCTCAGAAACCTTTGACCTCTATTACAGGAATTGCCTAGCGGCTGTGCCTGAGTGGATATGTGAGGCCAAAAAGCTGGAAGCACTGGATCTCAGCTGGAACGCTATTACAGAGCTGCCTTTCAGGTAGTACTGGAAGTTTAACCCTTGGCAATAGAGAATATTCAACTTATAAAAGGAATGTGCAGAATTCAATGAGATGTCGTTCATGCCTGTGTGACTTTGTTCTTTGCCTGATAGGGTCATGGGCTCTTCTAGTCTGCGAAGGCTGCTGCTTGGACACAACCAGCTAAAGAACCTGCCCTGCCCCATGGAGTCTATTCCCCTGGAGACCCTGGATGTGCAGCACAATATGCTGAGACATCTTCCAGACTCCCTCTTCACCATAGCTTTAAAGTAAGTTTCCATCAAGGATATCTGGGACAGGATTGGAGGACTGTGGTTGGGAGGACCTATGAAATCACAGCAAAATGTGCATTTATTAAAGTAATTACCGTATTTTAAATTCCTGCATCTTATGATGCGACCCACCTGTGCCTTCATTTTACCAGCATTAAGCTTAGCCAGCGGATAGAAGATCCGCCCCCAGGTCAGTGGGGCTCTGCTCGGAAGTGGCAGAGACGGATGAAACAGCTGGCCCATCTAGCTCTGCCTGTGTATCTGAGAGCTGGACTCACGCACACAGCCGAGCACTGTGTAATCATCCAGATACACAGTGCATAGGATAGATCTACCTGTGGTGGATCTTTCCTATGGCTTTCTGTTTACTGCCAGTGGGCTTCACCTGGGCTCAAGCTGCTCCGCTCACATATAGCTCTGCCATTGGGCTGGAGCCAGGGAAGCTTTTAGAGACCGCTTCCCTGCCTCCTTAACTCCCGCTCTGCTGCTTGGAGCACAGAGATGCTGAAAGTGGTAAGATCTGAAATAGTGGCAACCTCCCGTTAGATGCTCAGATGTTTAGGGTGCATTCCTACCCTAGATCTCATATAAGCTTTCCAACAGCATCTAGGGATGTTTTGTCAACAATTTGACAATTACTTTGCCCATCACACAACGCATTTTGGAATTTTCTTTTGATTTATTATCAAACACTGGAGGACTTAAGGTGCCGATACACGCATAGATATGGGCTAGATCGATGGCTGCTTCAAGCTCAGTGCGTGCTAACAGGCATCTATCTGGCCCATATCTAATGAGACCATCTTTGTTTTCGAGCGGGATCAATCAATCCTGCTCGAAGACGAGGTTATTGGACATGACTATAAATCACGGTCGATGTCCATTGCTTTGCATGGGGACCGATGACACAGCAGTGCTGCGCCTCCAGCTTCTTCGATGTCTGGCTGCAGCATGATGACGTCATCGCACTGCTGCTAGGAATCTCAAACGGCTCAAATATTGAGGCATGTATTTGCGGGTTTTAATCAGTTTGCAAATTGCTGCAGTTTTGATTTCCTGCAGCAAGACTTTTGACGATGTTCTAGGTTTCCCCACCCGTGCTGTGGGGTGGCCCTACTGCTTTTGTATTCGGAAGATTTGCAATGCTCTTGTATTCTCTATGAAAGATTCTTTGCTAGTAAATGACCTTTTCACATTTATATATATGTACGCCCACTTGGCTCACTAATTGCATTCATTGTTCTCGGTCCGTAGTCCTTCTAGAAGTGCTTTCTATTACTGATCAGACAGATTAAATCCTCTAATGTAATAGAGCTCTAGAACAGATGCTTCGTCATATCTGACCTCCTGTCTAGGTATCTCTGATAAGATACCATCTTCAACCTTTCTCCGTCCAATATTTCATTCATTTACCTGTATATCAGCTGTGGTTCCCAAATGTTCAAGTGTCCAATTATATGATGTCTGTCGCCAGTCTCAGGTTTCTGAACGCATCAGCAAACATACTGGAGAGCCTCCCATCAATGTTCAGTGGAGATGAGAGTGGGACAAGGCTGCAAGCTTTCTACTTAACTAGCAACCAGTTAACTGACCAGTATGTTCCATTTCTGACCATCCACTCCAACCTCAGGGTCCTGCATCTGGCTTATAACAAGCTGGAGACCTTCCCAGCCAGGTGAGAAATTGTTACAGAGCTGTGAAATGTGATGGTGTTGTACACTCTGAGAAGCTGTGTGACTTAAGCTAGCCACACATGGTACAATGTATCATTCAATCGAGGTTCAATTAGATTTTGTCATTTAATCGAAGTTCTCCAAACGGGGAGCACGATAATTGAACAATTTCGACTGAAATTAAATCGAAGTAATCTAAAATCGTCGATTGGATTAATGTTTTTTTTAACAGGAACTTTTTTTTTCCCAGGAAGTCGTCATATGTTAATAGCTCACATCGAGATGATTGAATCGAAACAAACAAAACACTTTCAGAAATGTAGTTCGGTCATTGATCAATCAATCAAAATTTTCCAACTTGTCCGATCACTTTTCAATCGACGATTTTACTAAAATCGTACAATGAACTTCGATTATACTGTGTGGGCAGTACATCAATTAACGTTCAATCGATCTTTTTTTTCATCGAAAATTGTCGTTTAAACGCTAAAATTGTACCATGTGTGGCTAGCTTTAAGCCCCCCATACACCTTACAATCTTACCATACAATTTCTCAACAATCAACTTTTGTTCTACCAGGGAGGACCCGGCACTACATAGTTGTTGATAGATCTAAAGAAAATTGTATAGAGTGATCTTAAGCTAGCCATACACGGTTCAATCTACTGTTCAATCGATGTAATTTGATCGATTATTTTGGTCGGTCGATTGGAAATTGAAACATGTCCACATTGATCAATAGTTTCAATTTAAATTGTCAAGTTGCTCAATCAAAATTTGATCGGACCAGTTGGAAAATTTTAATTGATTGCTACCACATCGAGTGTAAATTAAATACTATTTCTTGTCCCAACCAATTGATTAGATCCAATCAATAATCATACTGTTCTCTGTACTGGTCGGCAGAATAGGATGTGTGTATGTATGCTTTGTTTGCCTGTAGTCAGACCACTATGATTAAGCCAGCCATACACTCTGCGATAAAAATTACGATCTATTAAAACCGACCAATGTATCCCGATGTCGGAGTCGTTTTAGATCGTAATTTTTGGTAAAATACTACCACATGGAAAATCAAATTTTGTATAGATTTTTCTGGTTTTATCGAAAATGTCATCGAAAATAATCGCCATTTATATCGGACAATGTGATTTTAAAATGAATTTAAATGTAAATATTAAAATAATAAATATATATAAATAATTGTAATTCTATATACATAGATATTAGATAGATCCATATTACAGATAAACAATATATAGAGATACAGACAACAGATATATGTGTAGTATATACTATGTAGATGATATTTATGTATACATGCTGTGTACTACCATACTACATATACTAATACATTCGGATACAATTGTAATATATCTTTACATCAAAACCTATAGCTAACAAACGAAATCTTGGGAATGTATGAATACCATGACATTAGTATGCGCTTCACTGAATGTATGTGATCGTAAGATCTAATATCATAAAATAAAATAACACTACAACTTTAAAAAACCTCTCTGGTCAGTTCAAGTAAACTATATTTATTAGTATATATATATATAAATATTTCTACATTTCGACAACTAGTACGCTGGCTGCTATGCTGAATAGCCACCATGTCAGCGGCAGCAACATGCCGGGGGCGGAAGTCTTAATATGCTAATAAGCCGCATCGGCACTAATTGGTCGGTAAAACACTATGAACTCGCCCGATGTTTCCCGACCAATAAACATTTTTCAACTTGTCCGATGACTTTACGGTCGAAAAAAACAGCAATTAGAAATGTATTTTATCTGTTGTATCATGTGGACATGCGCAGATTTCAGGCCGATAAACTGCTTTCATTGGTCGGTTTTAATAGATCGTAATTATTATCGCAGAGTGTATGGCTAGCTTTACGCTGCATAGGTTAGGTTACATTGAGGCTGCTGATGCAGTAATGGAAATGTTTACCTAAGAAACAAAAGTTGTGATAATAGGTAGTGTGCTTGAATGTGATCGTAGTGAAAGTATGATGCAGCGGAGACTGCATAGAGAGACTACATACTCCCGCCCAAGTAATAAACCCCGATCCGTTCAGTCCCCACTTTGACTGTAGTCAGAACACTATGATTACTATGCATAGGTCAGGTTATCTGGAGACTGCTGTTGCAGTAATGGAAATGTTTACCCATAATAGGTAATGGGCTTGAATGTGATCGTAGTGAAAGTATGACGCAGTGGAGACTGCATAGAGAGACTACATACTCCCGCCCAAGTAATAATCCCCGATCCGTTCAGTCACCACTTTGACTGTAGTCAGATCACTATGATTACTATGCATAGGTCAGGTAATCTTGAGGCTGCTGTTGCAGTAATGGAAATGTTTAAGATCGAACACTCAATGTGGTGTGTCATTCAATTCAATTACAATCGATATACGATTTAATGGTCGAATACTTTGATCGAATTGATGATCGATTTGTTGCTAATTGAACCATGTATGGCTACCTTAAAGGTGTATTGGGGGCTTAAGCTGTTTAGGTCTTTTTTTCTTGGTGTTCATGTGTCTTGATCCATATTTGTCCTGTTGTAGCAAGCTCAACAAACTGGAACTCCTGGAGGAGCTAAACCTTAGTGGTAATCGGTTGAAGTCAATCCCCAGCACAGTTTCCAACTGCAAGCGACTACACACTCTCATTGCCCACTCCAACAGCATCAGCGTCTTCCCGGAGATCTTCAACCTGCCTCTAATCCAGGTCTCATCACCTTTTATATATCCTCCTGCACCTTACCCATCCAGCTGTGCTATATTTGTACACATGGTGTCGTCTCTTCTTCATTCTATGACATGAGATGTAAATTGTTTTTCTGCAGTTGGTTGACCTAAGCTGTAACAACCTGGTGGAGATTGCAGCCCCAGAGAGCCTCCCCCCTGTCCTTCAGGAATTGGACCTGAAAGGAAACATGGACCTGGTGCTGGACCATCAGCTGCATGACATCTTCAGGTAATGGGACATCAATGCCTCATCACTATAGCAGCAATCTGTACCATCTAATGTCTTTCATGGTGGGGACCAGCATGGGGCCAATCAATGTTCTCTATATACCTATAATACTAAATGGGACAGGAACAGCCAAGCCGGGAAGCAAATTGCTAGTTTATTCTAATTGTCCTCCAGCAGAAAGTGAGAAGAGCTCGATTTGACTTGCTGCAGCTTTCTCATTTCTCAAAGGACCGTACACCTTACAATCTTTCCATACAATTTCTGTACAATCCACTTTTTTTTCTACCAAAACCTGTCCAAAGGACCTGTCCAAACCTTTCAATCACTATGTATTCTATCAGGGAGGACCTGGCACTACACAGCAGTGATATAAACCTTCCAATCACTATGTA
>CM070041.1:9513929-9524558 GCA_036250615.1 Ptychadena robeensis
AGCAGTGATATATACCTTCCAATCACTATGTATTCTATCAGGGAGGACGCTATACTACATGGTTTTTGGTAGATCTAAAGGAAATTGTGTGGAGTGATCTAAAGTTGAATGGGGGGCTTTAGTTAAGCTCTTTTAATTTTTAGAGAATATCCTATACAACTTTTCAATAACAAAGAAATAGAAGGAGAGACTTGGCTCTAGAATACAGTGAAATTCACATTTTAGATTCCATGATGTCTTCCTGCTAACCATCTCCAACCTCCCCATTAGTACTATTTTATTGTCGGGAGTGGCACATGCTTCTATTGGACTTGGTAGAGGTAGAAAACTTTCCATGCTTTATTCATACCATAGGATTTACATATCCAGAATCCAACTGGCAGTAATAAAGTAATGCCTGATCTAAAATAAAGACTGCCACTAGTCAGGTAAGGGTTGTGTTTTAAACATAACTAATCTGTTTTGTTATTCCAATACAGTCACATCCCCATCCTAAAAATTGACAGCAAACCTTTGCCAAATTCTGACCTGCCAGCCTCATCCATCTCCTGCAATCACGGCTTAGCAGAGATGTCTGGACAGCGCAACAAGTGAGTACAGTTAGCTATGATGTGAACTCCTTGCTTATGAAGCTTCAGTATTGTCACCATATATTCTTCCCGCAGGCTTTGTGTTTCCTCATTGGCCGTGAGCGACTTTGCAGATGGCGTGGAGGCTCTTTACGGGATGTTTGATGGGGATAAAAACGAGGAGGTGCCACGTCTGCTGCAGTGCACTATGGGAGACGTCCTTCTGGAAGAACTGCAACAGTCAAACTGTGACCGAACTTTCATGTGCCACACATTCCTGGTGTCACACAGGTCAGCTGCTATTAGAATAATGGCTGACATCCCATATATTCTCTGAAATGATGAAACTATTCCCCTAATTTTCATGTCAGGTCAAGAATTACATATCTGAAATCCTGTGAAATTATGAAGTGAATCCGCTGTGATGTGCACTAGGCCAGGCTTGCAGTAAGTGTAGAACTTCTGTGCCTCTCCGGTAGAGACCACATAACCAATGCCTAGTCATCGGTCATTTGACCAGCTACAGAATGCAGGGAAGTCTGAGGGTTCAAAGAGAAAAATTCACTTAAAGATCACTTGTCAGAAGAAAATAGGTGTTGTTATTAACATGTTGTTGACTCAAGAAAGAATGGCAGCTATTTAGAAATGTTTGGAAAAGTGGGTAGGGCTGGGGTCTAGGTGTGGAATGTTTTAAGTTGAATGCTACCTGGGTCATTCACGTCGACGTTGTGATGTCTTCCAGAACATATAGCAATAAATCTTGTTATGTGTTATGGATCGGTTTCAGTGATAATCGGGTATTGATATTTCCTATCTACAGAAAGCTGGGAACTGCAGGCCAGAAACTGGGCTCCTCTGCCCTTTTGTGTTACGTCGGACGTGGCGCAACTGATCACAGCTTCTCCCTGACCATTGCCAACGTTGGAACTTGTCAGGCCGTGTTGTGTCGGAATGGGCAGCCCATCTCTCTGTCCAAGGTTTTTACTCTGGATCAATACCCTGAGGAGCTTTTACGGATCAAAGAGCAAAAGGCGATCATCACTGAGGTATGAGGATCATTTCTTGAGTTGCTCAGTGAGATGCTGAAATTTCGACATTTGCATCCAATTGGTACGCAAACTAAAACTGAGCCAACAAGTACAACAAATGCTGCGCTGGATTGGCTTAAGCCTGCCATACACACGCCGATGTGTGTAGCAGACTAGTCCCGATATCTTTCCGGGATGCTAACGTGATGACGTCATCACGTTAGCACCCCGTTGCATGATGGGGCCCCTTTAGTTGGCCGGGCACCCTTTGTGTGCCGGCCATAAGCTGCAATGATGACGCCGTCTTCATTGCAGCTTATGGCATCAGCTTCCATCGGCCAGAGAAGATCGGACATGTCTGTTCTCTGGCCGGCCGAGCAGTGGGGCGACAGGGATCTGTTTCCCCATGTGGGCACATGCCGATTAACGGCCGATTTTTAACCTGACCGACGGTGCGCACGCCCGTCGGTCAGATTAAAAATCGGCCGCTTATCGGCATGTGTATGCCTAGCATAAGTCTCTGTCTCCATACAATTTGCACACATGTGCATGCTTATGTCGAAATGTTTTTTTTCATATCACTGACTGTTGCTATTAAGTTATGTTTCCAAAACAGTTTTAGATACACTAGAAGGGATCAGCTTGATGTTAGTGTTAATATCACTATGTATTAACAGTTAGAACAGGGGTGGGCAAACTTTTTGACCAGTGCGCCACAATGGGTTTTATAATTTGACAAAGGGGCCAGACAGACCAAGAGCTTGTAAGGGCCAATAGACATAAATGTCCCAAGTCCTTGTAGCCCAGACAGGAAATTAAAAAAAAGCCAATATATATAAAGCCAAACTACAGCCTCTAGGAGGAGACCCAGACAACCCTCCTCTAGGCATTATCTCCACATATTGCAGAGAATGAGCCAGGAATGACCAGATGACAAAGGGCCAGGTTTAAAGACTAAATGGGCCAGTTTTGGCCCCTGGTGTGCCCATGTCCCATGAGTTCAAAGCATTGTTTCTGTACACCCAATTTTGTTCATCCACATTTTTGCATTACATAGGAAGCTTTGCTTTCTGCTTATGTTTTTTATGTTTTTTTTGCTTTTTTATGCTTGTGTATAATATAAGAACATCTTCAGTATATCTTCAATAAATATTTCCCCAGGTTAAGTCGCTTTTAAAACACTCTTGGTACAGAGATACAGTAAGCTCCTAGCTTCCTGTAGTTTGCTGACCACTGGCAAGCAGTGTTGTTATCCCCTGCCACCCCCTACACCAGTGGTTCCAAAACTTTTCTTGCAGGACCCCCTTTTCTATTTAGGAAAAATTTCAAGCCCCCCCCCCTCTCATTCAAATACAGGTTCACAGAATACCCGCCCCCCAGTTTGGGAACCACTGCCCTACACAGAATGCTACCCCCTTTCCTTGCCATCATAGCATTCTTTGATTCTTTAAATTACAAAAATTAGGATCAGGGTTTGTTATAACAGACAATTATTGCTTTCTGCTTACCAACATAATCTGTTTCTGTCTTGTAGGACAATAAGGTTAATGGTGTCACCTGCTGTACCCGTCTGCTGGGCTGCACTTACCTGCACCCATGGGTCCTCCCAGACCCGCATGTCTCCACGTTGCCACTGAATGTGCAGGATGAGATGTTAATCCTGGGAAGCAAAGCACTTTGGGAATACGTACCAGCAACAGAGGCAGTTCAAACCATCCGCCACCTTCCTGATCCGCTGGCCGCTGCCAAGAAGCTCTGCACTTTGGCCCAAAGCTACGGCTGCCAGGACAATGTGGCTGCTTTGGTTGTGTGTCTCAGTATTGGAGAGGACACCTGCACTTGTGAGATGCACACATTGACGTTACCTAACCCGTCTGGTTTAAACTCCGCAGTGGCAACAAAAGAGTCTCCCGATTCAGTCACCCCATCCTCCAGCAGCGGCATCGCTTCTGAATTCAGCAGTGAAATGTCTGTGTCCGAGGTGAGCAGTGAAGTTGGGTCAACGGCTTCAGATGAGCATGCCATATCTGGCCTAGAAGGAGGTCTCATCCTGCGTCCAGATCGGAGGTGCAGCTTACACCCGGTACCCTCAGCCAGCACTTTTCAGCGGCAGCCATCTTGTGCCACCTTTTCCAGCAACCAGTCGGAGAACGGTCTGGACAGCGATGATGATCTTCAGGCTGAAGGTCTTATTATGGGCAGCCGGCTGGAGGTGGAAGTGGACATTCACTGCAGCAGACAACATTCCCCTGAACCAATGACCAGTGTTGGTACCTTTCAGAGCATGGAGGAGGACAGTTGTGCAATTTCTTTACAGATTCTACAACAGAATACCATAAACCACAACCCTAGCCAAGAGAAGGATGAATTGTCTTCCTCCATGTCTGGGCTAAGTTTATACAAGAAGAAGCACTCCAATGGGTCTGTGGTGCCATTAGAAGAAATGCTTAACCTAATTGAAGTTGCTTCTGAAGCTCCAAAGAGAAAAACTGGCTATTTCTCTGCTCCTTCCCAGCTGGAACCTGAGGACCAGTTTGTGGTTCCTCCACACTTGGAAAATGAGGTGAGGGAGCAGCTAAACGATATGGAGTCTGGAGCCGAAGACAGAGTCAACGCCCCCGAGGAGTTCGACACTGCCTTGTGACCTCATGGATCTCCGAAACCCTAGGATCTATTTTCCCTGTGATCCCATAATTGCACATTTTACAAACTAAACATTGCCAGTGTGAAAAAACGATAACCTTCTTACTGTTGAACATTTTGCTAAGAAAGGTAACACTAACACTGAGCCCATACATGGCTGATGGATCTGCCAATCACAGCGTACCTCTCAAAACCTCCCCTTTTTAACACCAAATGTTTTGTTTAGCTTTTTTTGTGCATTTAATTTATTAACGCGTTTGAAATTCCTGGTTGTTGAGCCAATGAACAAATGTGAATCAAATCCAAATATTTATATTTTGAACTATGTGGATCTGCTGAATCTGTGAAGACCTCAACCATGGCTTTGGTCCTTTTGGATGTGACCTGAAGCTCTTTGCCTTCGCTGGTGTATTAAAGAAAGATCATTCTCAAAGAGAAGCAATTGCTGGAAGAAAAAAGCCTGATATTTTGTATTCTCTTCCAGAAACATACTGGGATAGATTGTTCCTTTTAGATCAAATACATGATGCAAGTGCTTTTGAAAAGCACTCAATGAAATGTGTAACTTTTATTTTAACTGTTACATCCAACAGCTACCAACTTTTATTTTCACTCCATAAGATGCATTTCTTCAAAAGCTCGGGGGGGGGGGGGATCTCTGTGCGTCTTATAGAGCAAAGGCATGGCCGCTCAGCCACCACAGAGCTGGAGTTCCAGGAGGCAGGGAAGCTGCGTCTGATCCATAGCGGAGACAAAGCCTCCATTGTGTGTGTCCGGTACTTTCACTTGCACATGCTGCCCATTTCTCTGCTGGCTGCTCCTCAATCACTTCTTTCTCCTTTCCCAGCCGGGAAAGCGAAAGTATAGGTAGTCAAAGCTGACACACACAGCGGTTTGTCACCACAGGTGGCCAGAAAAGCACACACCTTTGTATATAGGGGGTGGGTCTTATCGACCACAAAATCCAGTACTTAATCATATCTTGATTAAAGTATGCCTAAACTAAAAACAACAGAAAAACTTTGAGCAGACAGGTGACATTATCTAAAAGGGTTTCTATATATCACGGCCAAGCCTATGTTTCAGATCCCTTTGCCACAGTCTTGGACAGCAGTATTCCTGACACAAATGCCTAAAGCAGGATACAGACGTGGAGATATGGCTCAAATCAATGGCCGTTTCGAGCACCGTGCGCGCTCACGGCCATCTATCTGGCCCATAAAATCTGCCCCATCGCTGTTTTCGAGCGGGACAAATCAATCCCGTTCGAAAACAGCCATATCGGACATGACCGTTAATACGAAGATGTCTGATGCTTTGCCTGGTTCTCCAGGCAAAGCTCGGCTGAGGAGGAGTAGCTGGGGAGAGGCAGTTCTGCTCTCCCCGGCTTCTCCGATGACATCATCACGCTGCTGCAGGGTACATCGGACGGCTTGAATATCGGATGGCTTAACTGTCCCAAAGATATCACCATAGGGTTGGTTAAACCCCAGGTTTGACTGGCCTGATCTATTCTAATCCCAAGTCAATCTTTGCCAAGAGTTGAATACACATTAGACGGTTAAGGTGGGTTTACACGTCAAGATTTTTGTTTCGTTCAACTTCAGATTCGATTTTTTTTTTGATTTTTTTTATCGGATTTCGTTCGTCCATTTATCGAAGGTAATTAGATTTTTTTTAGATTTTTGTACAACCGACGCAAATATCGAATGAAAATAATCGTTGGAAACACGAATGAAAAATGTTTCAGATTTTTTTTTTAGGAAGTGATAGGAAAAAAATATCGAGTGAAATAAGGACGTTTTTTACACGAAAAATAAACGACAGATGAAAGTTTACCAACATGTCCGATCATCTTGTGGACGATTTTTTGTCAGATATCTGAAAAAGAAAATCCATCGGAGCAAATGGCCGTTTCAGATTTTTTTTGTACAACGAACCAAAAAATCGTTCGTCGTCCATCTGTCGGCCGAAAAAATCTTGACGTGTAAACCCACCTTAAGAATCAAATGCTGCTTGCCTGTGACAAATTGGAAAATGTCTAATGAACTTCAATGTGGAAGGCAATGGTTAAGTGGTAGGGCCGCAGTGATGGAGCATGGTTGACGTAAGGTCCCCTTTTTTGGGGCTTCATGAATAAGCTAAGAACAAGGGACATTTCATAAACTTTTCTACGGTTCACATTGAGCAAGGCGGTCACCTTGATTATTTTCTCTAAGAGAACAGAGACGCTGGTGCATCAAAGCCGCTTATCTCTTAAGCACTTTTAAATGAATTTTATTTTTTTTTCATTATTCTTGTAAATGACTTCCACACAAGGCAGCAAATGGGGAAACAATGTCGCCCAGAACGATTAAGGTTTGGCCTCTGTACATTCCTTGTGACGAGACGATGAACGGGCTTATAGTTTTCTAAAGTGTTTGAATTGAATGAACATTCGTTGTACACTGAAAAAAGTTTATGTTTTTACAAAAGTTATATTGTTGAGAGGGGGCGCGGGAGGGGGGGCATGAATATGGTAGAAAATACATTTTGAAAGATAATTCTTTATTTTTGGTGTAGGTCAACTTTATTCTTTTTTTTTTTCTCCTTTTTGTAAAATGTAGACCCAGAACACTCAAGGAGATAAGGTAACGAGGTCAGTTTAGCTCTAGATGCACTTTTATCCTGTCCCTGGCTGAAGATATCAAAGAGAGTCAGGTAGATGATGTAGGAGCAAATCTTTTGCTATGAGCAGGACCCTCTTCATTGATGATATTGCTATGAATTGATCCAGACTGTACTTGGCACTGAATACGTACCTGCTGATCATGTGCGCTTTGATTTCATGTAAAATGTTAGATCTGGAAGCAGATACTTGATGGGAGTGAATGTTGAGACATGAGCGTAGTTTTTCATTGTGCGTGTGTGTGGTGGACTAGTGTAGCAGGTTTAGGTAAGGGGGACCTGTGAATAACAAGAAATAGACACTTGAAGCTAGGCATGGAAAGGCAGCACATGGCTGATGTGTGTAAATCTGACTTATTTTTGGGGAATTTAACAAAGCTGATGCCTGGCATACATATACCGATAAGCGTCCGATTTTTCACCTGACCGGGCGTGCACGCTCGCGCCGTCGGTCAGCGGAAAAATCGGCCGATTATCGGGGTGTGCCCACATGGGGTGACAGATCCCTGTCGCCCCACAGCTCGGCCGGTCTCAGCAGAAGCCGGCAGCACGTCACAACAACATGAACACATGAAACACATGGTGGTGCAATATCGCGGGTGGCCACTGGGGGTGTTCACTGATCTTCTATGGGAATTTTCAAAGCAGTTCACTGAAAAATCACGTGCTGCTGTGACGTGCTGCCGGCTTCTGCTGATACCATGAACCAGGAAGTGTGGATAGCTGCCGGATTATATTCCTAAATTGCTCATTACAGGTAAGTTTTTGGGTTTTTTCACTGCATTCCTCCCTATTATTGGCACTTCTAGTGCCATTCATGAAAACATAGATTCCTGGTGGTAGGTCCGCTTTA
This sequence comes from Ptychadena robeensis, assembly GCA_036250615.1. Classification (NCBI taxonomy): domain Eukaryota; kingdom Metazoa; phylum Chordata; class Amphibia; order Anura; family Ptychadenidae; genus Ptychadena; species Ptychadena robeensis. Next base: position 9,521,690 of record CM070041.1, read on the forward strand.
AATGGCAGTTTTCACTAAATGCAGTCTATGCTCAACGTGTCTTTGCAGGCCATAAGCAGTTCTAAGCTAAAGCTTGTTCTGTAAAGAAAAAAGGACACAATCTTCCACATTCCTGCGCACTACGCAGGTCGACTTCTATTTTGTGCGCTGGGCGCCACCAGTCTGAGCATGCTCTGGTCTCCAACACAGATCTCGACTGTATTTTTGCCTCTCCTCTTTTTTTATTTAGCTTACTGAGGTCAGATTACCGTTTTTTTCGCCGTATAAGATGCATTTTTTCACCCCAAAATTAGGGGCAAATAGTGCCTGCGTCTTATGCTCTGAATGCCGACCACTCGGCCGCCGTAGGTCGCACCTTGGCTGCCCGGCGATGTCTGGCTCTCTCATCTGAACTGTGTATTTGCCATTGCCAGCAGAGCAATGAAGAGAGAGATATAGATGATTATCTATATCTCTCTCTCCTGTCCGTGGGAAATGCAATCACTCTGCTGCTCCCACGGACACAGTAACTGCAACATCGGCAGAGACTCAGAGTAGAGTAGGAGACAGCCCCCCCCCCTTCCTCCTGCAGATCAGTGTGAAGTATGAAGTTCTGCTGAGTGTACTTCTGCTAGTGACACCTACTGGCTGAATTGAATATTGCATTCACTGAATTCATTGCATCAACCCAATTGATGTGAAAACGTATTTATTCTTTTTTTTTCTGGTTTCTCGTCCTAAAAACTGGGTGCGTCTTATGGTCCTGGTGCGTCTTATACGGCGCAAAATACGGTACTAGTCTCAGAGATCATATCCTCCCAGAAGCCACCTCCTTGATGTTAAAGGAGTTTGAGTCATGTGACAAAAAGATATATAATACTGAAAGCATAGTGATGAAGGGGTGGATTGTTTTGTGTTACGGTATAAGGCACAGGAACCGCAGATACACGCGGTCACTACCAATGAGCGTCTTGATCTCTATTATTTTCTCCGCTGTTGTCCTCCAATATCACATCCTATTAATGCTATTTTTAGTACTGGACACTGAACAATATTATGATAACAGTGATGTGTACTGTAGACTTTGAGAAAGACATGGCTGTATATCTTGATCACCTGACAAGTGCCAACGTTTGTTTTCTCTACAAAAGCTAAGCTAGTTGTTCTAAAATCAAAAGGACAGCAAAGGACAAATCCAAGGATTTCATGGTCTGGCCGTCCTTGGAGATCACCCAGAAACCATAATGATGGTTTGTTACTGGCCGTGGTAGGAACTCACCTGAAAAGTGTCTCATTTGGAGTTGCGCTTCCATAAGCCAGAGAAGTATGACAGACCCTGACAGTGACAACGGGGGGGCTTTGTGCAGTGGTACTGTCGTGGGGTTGATTTCCTAACCTAACATATCATAAACTGATGGAGGTAGGTGACAAGTATGGTCTTACCGGTACTTTTATTGCCAAATCTTGCTAAAGAGCCAGACTTGTTATCTCCTAAGGACATAGTTTGGTCAGGTCTCCGCTTGGAGAAATTTCTACAAGGCAGTTTCAGGACCCTGGCACGTGCAGACATCTTTGTTTAAACTGCGTCCATTCATTGTCTATGGGCGAGCTCAAGGGACGATGGGAGCGACTTTTTTCTTAAATCGCCTGGTCAATCGCTTTGGCTTGCGCCAGCGATCGGGTGCGATTGACTTCTTGGATTTATTAAATGCATACTGGACCTCTGCTGTTTCTGGGTTAAAAACGCTTATTGAGTATTTACACAATGCTTTCCAATGAACAATTCATGTATGGGCTTGTTTCCACTAGCGCGGAAGCACGCGGTTGACAACAGGGCGGACAAAACTGTGCCCATGTAGTTGAATGGGCTAGTCCCCGGTTGACCGAGTTTTTGGGCGGTGGTCCGCGGCCTCCCAGCACTGACCGCGGCCATAGAGGTGAATGGCCCCAGCTAACAACCGCATAAGATGTGGTTCTTAGCGGGGGCGAATCTAATCGGCTGCAATCGCACGGCCGGCAGCCGCACAAGTGGAAACAAGCCCTAACTGTTCCTCAGAATTGCTCATAGCCTGATCCTTACCAATGTTCTAACCTAATGTTACCATTATGGTCATGGGCTGAGTTGTGATTATGAGTTTAGTTTTTTTTTTATTGTGGGAGTGGCAATAAACTTACTAGTATTTTTGGGGATAAATGAAGAACATACACACTCCGGCAACATTTCAATCTCTTTCAGTGGGACCCGAAAGCTACAAAGCAGTATACTTATTGTGCTCATTATTGGGTGTATTAAATGGGCTCCTGGTCCCACCTCTATACTCCATGGTTCCTTCCACCAGTTCCCATATCATGTATTGCTCTGTGGAATGTACCACAACATGACAGGGGCATCTGAAGTCAAATGTTAACTTTCTCAGCCATTCAAAATGGAGGACGGGCTGGCTAGATGGGTTATCGTTGCATCTTTTTAACCCAGAAACACTCTATGTACTTTACACAAGCTGATAGTAGATTTCAGTGAGCTGAGTAAAGCCCCCCATACACCTTTAGATTCCTCCATACAATTTCCATCAGATTTACCAACAACTATGTAGTATAGTGACCTTTCTGATAGAATACATAGTGATTGGAAGGTGTAGAAAGGTCCTCCTATTACATGGTTTTGGTAGAAGAAAAGTTGGTTGTACAGAAATTGCATGGTAATTGTATGTGGTGTATGGGGGGCTTAAGCATTGAAGACTGCTAGGAGCTTGTGTAAAATGACAACATCCCCAAGAAGATTTTATTTTGAGCTTCACAAAACTGGATCTGAAGGTGCTTTAACAAAGTTTGCATTTACCTTTCTGAATTTTCTAAAAAAAAAACATACACTTTACAATCTTACCATACA
>CM070041.1:9586045-9596064 GCA_036250615.1 Ptychadena robeensis
ATCGCATGCCAGCCCACCCTTGTCGATCGATCAGGTCCGAGCGTTCAGGGGCCCAGAACGGATACGACAGAGAGAAAGAACCAACATCGTTGTCTTTCTGATCCCGATTCATTGCACAGATCAGGGGGGGGAGTTGCCATTTGTGAGGTGGACAAAACGGGACACGGAGAATGTCCCGGAATCCGTTGGGATTAAGGTGGATGCAGCGATGGATCTCTTAATTGGCCGATTGCATCACACCTGCGATTCCCGGCAGAATCGCGGAATCGATCGGTATGGGTGATCGCTTCCTGGCCATGGAATCCGGACACGGTATTATGGCTAGCTTAACAAAGATCATCACCAAAGGAGCAAGAATCATAAAGGGTTTCAAATCCTTAACAGTAGATCTACAAAAAAGGGACAACAAACAAGATCTGGCATAGGGCCCCAAAAAGTCGACATGGCCCCTTGTGTACAACTGAGGCTTCCATGTCTCATAGTCAGGGTGGGTCGCCTTGTCATTCTCCCTCCAACCTCTAGCACAATGTGGATGTCCATGTATCTAGGGCTAGTTTTCACTGCATCAAATCCCTCAGTCAGACGGAGGGATTTGGACGTAGCCCTTAGATCAAAAAAAGAGCCGTACCAACATCAGTCAGTGCCAATTACGTTGGTCTCTGTTTGCGTAAAATTGGCGTAGATTTATACGGCTTTTTGGCAAAACGGAGGTCAACGGAACGGGTTGTAATCTACACATCGTCAGTGAAGGACTTTTGTCTGGAGAAGAAAAAAAACAAAAATCCTGTATGTTCCTGGGGACAGATTCACTGACGGATGCTGGACGGAGACCTGACGGGATGCACTGGACGGATGCACCCTTCCGTTGACGGAGGGACTTGACAGATGATAAACGCAGTCAGTGAAAACAGTCATAAGGGATTTATTTCCACTGCATTTTTTCAATCCGTCAGGTCCCCCATCAGCCCGAAAGGGTGCCATCCGTCAGTGAATCCATCAGGCAGAGGAAATGGACTGCCTGGAGCCGAGCGCGCTAGGCGAAGGGCCACTTGACTGGGCAGTCCGGACGAAGAGCCTCGCAATGGGCGGGGCTACTTTGAAATTAGCTGGGAACGGAAAGGGGAAGGTTTCCCCTTTCGGCCGGAATCGGTAAAATCTACCAGGTGAGGAACAGCCGCCGTCCCGCTAGTTCCGGTAGGGGCCCGCGGGGATCCTGCTCTGGAGGGTCTTTTCTGTAGACCTCCGCGGGCATCTTGCTCCAGCATGGGACGCGACTGGGTGAGCGATGGCGTCTGATCACAGCCGGCTCCCACACGTCGGTCGGCCGTTGCCTCCAGGCGCCCCCCCCCCCCCCCCCCCCCACCCCGCACGTTTGAGCCCATCTGGCTCTCCTCACGGGCGCTCTGAGGCGCCACTGTCAGCCATCTCAGACCCCCCCACCCACACTGTCCCGCTACCAGTTGTGGCGGTGTTTTTATTTTAAACATGATTGACCTATCAGGGGTCGACTGTTGTTTTTTTTTTTGTAGCGGGTACAGGACACATTCATTTAGGATTAGGGGCCGCTACGGAGGAAAGCCAGACGGGGAAAAGGGGGGGGGGGGAAATGGGTCCTGAAGGCAATTAAGAGGATCGGTAGGTGGGAGTCGGGTTGCTTCGGGAGATATGTCCGCCCCCATTGTTGAACCTAGCGAGTTGTGAGTCTCCCGCTTTCGTACCCATCGAGCTCGTAAGGCTTGGTGGCTCCTAAAGCGTTACGATGGAGGATATTAAGGGCACTTGCAGGGGACCTTCTCCGACTGTTAAGTTTAAGGGGCAAATGGTATTTATATTTAATTATTAATAGAGTTGGATGCTGTTTTGTAATGCTGTGGCCTTTTAATACACCCACTTATAACCTATTTTGTTGTCATGGTTTGTATTTGTATGTTAAGTTTTAGGTTAAGTGGGGCGGGATGGGAGGGTGGGCCTAGAATCGGAAGGAGACACGGGCAAAACTTACTACAGAGGACTTTGAACAAGTAATGGAAGGAAAGGAGAAGGGAGCGATAGGCAGCAGGGCACTGACTGGAGTCCCGGGCAGAAGAGCCTCGCGAGGGCGTGTCTATGACAAGCGGGCCGGTTTGGGCGGGGGCCTAAGCTTTGAAATTGAAGCCGAGAGGGAAACGAGAAGGGGAAGGTCCCCTCCCCTTTCGGCCGGAAATCCTTCCCTCCCTCCAGTTATGAGATAGATGGTCCACTTTTGTTTGTTTTTTAGGCAAAAGAGGTGTGCTCGTCCGGGCATTAGGGCCTCGACAGGCTTGTACGGTACAGCGGGCGGGTCCTCGGGCGAGTCAGTGTCCTTGGGAGGGTGGATAGGAGAGGGGAGGTGAAGGAGGTCAGTGTAGGTGATTGTCCCCAGGGTGGGGCAGTCACTTTAGTTAGTACCACTGAGGACGCAAGATATTAGAGGTCAATGACACCATGGGAGTGGAGAAGGAACAGAAAGGAGGCCTCAGGGCGAATGTTTAGTACCCATCCGAGCTTCGTAAGGACTGGTTTTTAGGCCGGTTACAAGCAGTTAGAGAGTTATTATTAAGGGCACTGCCAGGGGACTTCTCAGACGTTAAGTTAAGGGAATGTTATTCATATTTAATTATTTGATAATATGTTGGATGTGTTTTGTAATGCTGTGGCCTTTTAATACAACACACTTAAACCGATTTTGTTGTCATGGTTTTTATTGTAGTATAGTTTTTAGGTTAAGTGGGGGGGGGGGGGGGTTTCTCTGAAGGTATACAAGGGCCACTCTCCATCGGCCTTGCCCAAGTCATGGACTCTGCCCGGAGAGCCGAGCGCTAGGCGCAGGCACTTGACTGGGCAAGCCGGGCGGAAGAGCCTCGCACTGCGGCGCGCTCTATGACAGGTGGGCGGGGCTACTTTGAAATTTAAGTCGGGAACGGAAGGGGAAGGTCCCCTTTCGGCCGGAATCTCCCTCCCTCCCTTTGCATGATTGTCCACTTTTGTTTGTTTCTTTAGGAAGAGGTGTTCGCGTCCGGCCTTAGGCCTCGACAGGCATTCCGCAAAGGGGAGTTGGTGTCGCCTGCTAAGGGGCGGCCGGGGGGGGGTTCAGCTTCGGGATGTTCGGTTGGAGGGGCGGGCCCTGCATGTGGGGATCTACGGGTCTAAGACCGACTCCTTACGCAGGGGTTTCACAGTGTCACTCCAGGAATTGCAAGGTTGCCCTCTGTGTCCCGTCCGCTGCAAGGCTCAACGTAGTCAAATACGTTGAGTCTTTGCACCGGCGGATGTGTAGACAGACCATCCGCCGTGTAGGCAATGTCTATCTGCTATGTTGGGTCCCCAACGTGTGTAATTTTATAGCCGTCAATTTTCTGTAAGATCAGACAAGACTGGCGAGCCCCTGCGAGCCTTGTGTATGCATGAACCTTTTGCCATTTGACTGGTTGTCATTGCTTGTACCACATTTTATTGTTGTCTGTTCCCCTGTTAGAGATCTTCTCTTACCTCCTGTCTGCAAAAATGTCATCAGGACATGAGGCAATTCTCTGTTATGGAAAACCAAATGAAGAAATAATCTTTGCGATAAAATTTAAGACAACTGTACTCTTTCTTGAGAAAAGAGAATTTATAGAGCCACAACGGAAACTTTAGCACAGATGGATTTCTAAAAACATGTGCCAGCATATACCAAAATTTGGGACACATTAACTATCACACTGAGCCGTGGAAAGATCTGAAGCGGCTGAGGGGCTGGTGTCCTATTACTGCAGCTTGTGTTTGCTTTGGAGAACAGCATAGTCCAGCAGGACGTTGAACTTGGCTGATGGAAGAGAAAACACACCTCTCTGACCTTCCTGCCCCCTGAGGTGCAGTCTATTGTGGCTATTGGAAGTATTAAAGGTATAGTATCACTTCCTAGAGGTACTCAAGGCCTTGTTTACTCTACTGGCCCCAACCCTGAGACATCTCTACTGATTGCAGTAAAGATGTCTAATCAGGTCATCTATTACATGCTATCTTGCTTGCTGTTTATTGGTGCTGTGCAGGGATGACCCATTCAGGTTCTCGTAAATCAACTTAAACTTTAGACACACAAAAGTACAAAATGAATTACATATACAGTATGATGCAACATGTCAGTAATATCACCGCAGGTGTTTTTGGTCTTCTGCAGTGGAGTTTATCGTGCCCTTAAATAAGATAACAAGGGGATCTGTCAACAATAGGATAGTTGCTTAAACTGAACTGGGGCAAAACTTGGGATTCCAAATACCAACCAACAGCGGGCAACGTTCCTATTAGGTGCTGCTAGAGATGGTCGCAAAATTTCCACTTACTGACTTTGTGAGTTCATTTCAAACCCCTGAACATGGTATTTACACCATACTGGAGATGTAGAGAAGGGTTGTGGAAATAGTTCAAAAAAGAAATTGCTCTAGCACATGAAGAGCAACTCATTTTAATTCAAGTCAAAATATTTCAAGTAGAAATTTTTATTTATACTTGAATTTAATACATGCAAAAACTACATGTGCTAGAATAATACTTTTTTTCAATGTTTCCACAAACTTTCTCTACATCAGCAATTTTGTTGATGATACCATGTTAAAGGACTTTGCAATTTATTCACTAAATCTTCACATCAACCATCTCTAGTTGATCTACTGTAACTATTTCCTCCTGCCAAGGAGCACACTGTGAGGGTTTAAAGTGGCACATCAGAATGTTACTCATGGTAAGTCAAGTTTGATAAAAAAAATAAAAATTCTTTATCAAATTTGACTTTCCATAAGTAAAATTCTGATCTGTTACTTTAAACCCTCTCACAATGTGCTCCTTGGCAGGAGGAAATAGTTAAATTTGCCCAATTGGGGTGTGGCAAACATTGGATCTATACCAGTTACTGGTCTCCCTTGTTTTGTGCATCTCTAGTTGATGCTTGCCAAGGGGAGGGTCCATGGCTGTCTCCTGAATATATTCAACAAGATAACCAATGGAAGCTCAAACAACAAATTTGTTTAATTCTATTAGAACTGAATTGAATGTCAAATGTTGCAAGTCAAGGTGAATATGATCACAAACTCTTCTAGTAACAGGCTAGCAGTATACCAAGGCATTTTTTACCAAAATAATAATAATTCAGCAACAATTGAATGTCAACACTATTGATACACATTTCTTATAAAAATATTTTCTAGAACATTTATGACATGATGCTCCCTTACCAACGTGCAGACACCGGACGGACTCTGTACCTCTGTGTTGGTGAATCAACACCCTTAGCTATTTCTGTGACGCCAGTATCACCTGATCACTGAAAATAACACCAAAGTCATAAGGGCACTTGTGATGTCTCCTTGATAACGCATGACCAAATAATATAAACCCAAACAAGAATAATTATTTTAGTAAGCTAAGGGAATACTCCACCTTACAAAATAAATATCCGCTTGTATCATGGTTACTCAATATTGTAACTATATGTTTATATCTTGTGTATGTTATGTAAATGACCTTTCCTTTTCATTTTAGACCATTGGTGATTCCATAAAGCACATATAACCATTGTAAATGTAGCTATCATGTACCTGTGGTAACAGTTTTTCCTGACTGCAGCACCAGTTGGGCTGATCATGTAAATACCTATTGCAGGTAGACCCTGTTACATTGGACTTAAGAAGCTTATAAGGTTTGGTATATGTTTACACATATACCTACTCAAATTCTAAAATCTTAAAATGTAAATCTCCTATGAGGGCCTGAACAAGTACAACACAGCCTTGGAGGTCTTCACTATTGAGTTCTTCTTGTATTGTATGTCTCAATCTAAGAAAGCAATTTTTAAAAGTATGTTCCTTAATCTCCATTCTCCATTATATCTCTCCATTATAAGAGAGGGTGAATAATTCTATATCAGGAAAAAAAATACATGTTATATTCATAATAATTAAATAAATGTGCACAAAGGCACAAAGCAAAGCACATTCAACATGCCTTTCACCATCTCCCAGTCATATAATATGTAAGGGTGGCAAGTTCATCTAGGAAAAGTTCTTCAGTAAGCGAATGCATGAAAAAACACTCCATACTCAATTAGTTCAGCTGATTTGACTGTTTCGATTGGTTGATGCTCTTTTAAGGCCCCCACACATGTAGCGGGGCCAACAGATGAGCTGTGCAACGTGATGACATCATCACGCTGCACTCCATCGCTCACAGTAGCGACACGCACCCTTTGTTTGTTTTAGCAGGGACGCCGGTCCCCATTCAAGCTAATGGCAATAATGTCTGTTATCTGGCCAACCGAGCTTTGGGGTGTCAGGGATCTGTCGCCCCATGTGGGCACCCGTGATCTGCGGCTCGCAACTTGTATGGGGGCCTTAAGTCTAAACATGAAGCAGAATGAAACAGCAAATAAGGGAAGATTAACTTGATCAGCTGATCAAAGTGGTCATGTGATTTCCTGCAGAAATTTTTCTTTTTGCAGGAGAACTTGTCATCTTTTGATAAGTAGAGTGGGCACTGTCAAACAATTGTAAAAATTCTGCGGATTAAAAAAAGGTTTTGATTCATCTGTTTTCTTTATATCTTTCTGTATATACTGTATATATATATGTGTGTGTGTGTGTGTGTGTGTGTGTGCTGCTGTAGCCCTCAACCCTATTGATTTACTGGGAATGCGTCCACTGTACATTTTGTTTTGGTCTTGTATTTGCCTACTCATCGCACAAATTAGATACAAAGCTTGTGCTTTTATTGGCGATAAAATTCCTCAGTTAAGAGATGCCTTCAAAATCAGTTCAATATGGTACACAAAGCAATAGGAGGGATGTTCTAGAGAAGGAACACAGCCCTCCTTTTTCCACCAATGGGGACGAGGAATAAGGTCCAACTCCCATTTTTTGGAAGTATTTTACGGACAGTTGTGGCTAACCTGTAATTCTTCTGGTCAGCTGTGCATTGGATTCCTGAGAGACAAGAGATTACCTCATCCCTGAACACCAGATAAACTTCAAATACAGAGGTAAAGACAATATTTCTTTTGGGTAAAAAAAACCATACATAATTAAAAAAAAAGACAAAAGTTTATCCGCATTAGATATATTATTTAAAATTGGTTTTATTTTATATAAATGTATATATAATTAGTACTGCTACAGTTTTATTTTAAATATATAATTTTCACAAATGTTATCTTTAGATTAATAGCTCTTTAACTAAACATTTTAGCTAATCTTAATTATAGAGAAAAAAAACATAGTTTTATTTCCAAAATATATTTTCTCCTAATTTGTCATATAGATTTAAGGATTTATAGAAATGTATTTGCATATTTAGGGTATCTTTAACCCGATTAATACCAATACTGACTCTTTTTTAAATAAAGATAATTAAATAGGGACTTGTTAAATAAAACATTGTAATACATTATTTTTGTTTCCTAATTACATTTTCTTGAGGTTTAAAGTTTTAACATTTTGAATTTTACGTAACCCCTCAGGGGTTAGAAGGTTTTATACCTTTGTCTGTTGTTTGTTGCCTTAATAGAGTTAAAAGTCAAATTAAAATAAGGCAACCACTCCGTACAGTAGAACGCCTGTCAGTTATCCCAATCTTGGTTGGTTGGGAGCAGAAAAAAGGTGGTTCTCAGCTGACCGTCTATCCTAAGGGTTTTTATCAACCATGTTTTCTTTTTTTCATACTCAGTTTCCCATCTGATTTTAATTTGTCTAAAATATTTGTTTTATTTGTAATATTTATTGCCATTTTATTTAATTTTTTTAATCATTAGACTTTTAAGCCATTTTATAATATGAAAGCCTAGCACTCAAAGGTATTGTGTATAGTATATTTGTAACCATTATTTTTCAGGAGTAGTTTATATCCCATAAAAAAATATTTGTTTTAGGAGCTGTGTTGACGAAAGGTGTTTTAAAATTGAAGTCTTTTTACAGGTATCATAAAATGCATGTCTATGTATATTTTACTTCTACCTTAATATTGCTGATATCACCTTACAGCAGAAATGCAGACGGACGCCTATGTAATTCAGGTGAATGGCTCCTCCATCCATCCTAAAGTCCTGGATGTACATGTCAACATTCAGGGAACGAATGGCATTGAGAAGATCAAAACTCGGAAAGCCAGGTGGTCCATACGAGCATCCGAAATGTCAAAGAAGACGTTTAACCCCATCCGAGCCATTGTGGACACTATGAAAGCCACACCCAATCCTAACAAGCCAATGATTGCTTTGTCTATAGGTGAGTTCTCAGATGCTTAATGGTAATTTTTTATTCTACATCCACTAAACAAAATTATTTCTGCTGCAACCAAATTTCTTCTCCATCCTATGTAGTAAATGAAGGAAAAATAGAGTGGTAATTTCCTTTACCAGATGGAAAGTCTACAATATGAAATGAAATCAACAATATAAACTTAAATAAGAAATACCAGTTGTAGATAGACTAGCACAAAGTTGTGTCAGATCGTGATTATTGCACAGGGTTATCTCTATCCAGCTTGATCTTTATATAGGCACATTTAGATTTTTTATCCTATCAACTTAATTCAATAAATTTTTTTGGTTGATTGATTGAAAATCTATGGCAGCCCACATGGTTAGATCAACCTAAAACAATTAAAATTGTGAAGAAAAAATGATTGAAAAATGATTGGAGGTGCTGGTAAATTTTAATTGGTTGTATTGAAATTGATTACATTTTCAGTCGATCCCAAAAAAGTTGATCAAATATCTGTTACTACAGTTGGCAAACATAAAATCATTCACCAATTTCCCTGACCCCCCCAAAATAGTCTTTTAAAGTTGATTGAACAGAAAATCTAGACGTGTATGGGGGGCTTAAGGGTACTAGATAACAATATATGTTTGGCTTTCTTTAATTCTCTTTAGTTCTTTTAAGGGAACCTTTATCATAAAAAGTTAAGAAAATTTATTGTTGCCCTTCATGGCAATTGGCTCCATATGATTTATACCGTGAACTATTATGTATTTTTATTTTTTCTAAGGCATTTCCTTTAAGAGTATATCATTTCTACTATTAATGCACCGCATTGTTTTCTTCATAACATTTACTTGGCCTTCTCTAGGCAAACCTAAATGTCTTGGTAATTATTTCTGTTGTAGGAGACCCTACAGTATTTGGGAACCTTCCAACAGATGATGAGGTTACCAGAGCTTTGAAAGATGCCATTGACTCACATAAGTACAACGGATATGCTCCAAGCATAGGTTAGTGATTTTTCATTCATTTCTATTCCTTTATTGGTTCTCCAAATTGACATCAATTTTACCCGTCACCTGCTGGCTTTGGCATCCTATTAGTAAGCTTTTTTAACCAATATTATTTTACCACCAAGTAGAGCAAGAATATATTGAAGTATAGTTATGATCTTATAAGGTTCTTTTCTGCAGTAGATTAGCAGAGAGATAACACCATCTGCATTCTCTGAGCTTCATGGAAATTATATTATATATTATTTTATTTTTTTAACATTTAAAGTTTATTAAGCTTTTCATAAGAAACAAACATAACATACACTGGGAAAAAACAAGGAAAAAAGGGAGAAAAGGGCAAGTATACCAATGACAGTCATCCCCTGAAACCCCGCTCAAAAATCGAACGTACCCAACCAGATCTATTATATGCATACCTGAGAATCGGTAGTCCCAAGGGCCCAGAAACCCCTGGACCACCGTGAGCAGCCTGTTGAGTAACAAACACTTGCCACAGCACAAAACAGACAAGACAGTCAAAAGGGAGAGAAAAGAAGAAGAGAGAGAGAAAAAAAGAACAGAGGGGAAAAGAAGAGGGAGGAAGGGAAGGGGGGTCCTGGGGAACTGACCCACAGACCGTGAACGAGGGTCCACCATCCCCAGAGAGAGGCCCCAACAAGAACAATCATACCTGAGACAAAAGACGGGTATACTCCGGGCAGGGCCGGGACAAGGTCCACAAACAACAGAGGCTGAGCTGCCCAAGTGCGCCCCTCTC
>CM070041.1:9596164-9618248 GCA_036250615.1 Ptychadena robeensis
GATGCAGGCCCTGGCAGCGTTGAGCATATGTACAATCACAGATTTTTTGTAAGCCTTGGGGGAGTTGCAGTGCAGCAGGAAGAACGCAGGGTCATCAGGAATCTCCCGATCTGTAAACCATGTCAACTGGGTCTGCACTGCCGTCCAAAAGGGACGGAGGAGAGGGCACGACCAAAATATGTGTAGCATTGAACCCGGAGCAGCCTGGCACCGCCAGCAGGAAGCCGAGACTGTCGGGAACATTTTATGCAGTAGTGCGGGTGTCCTATACCAACGGGTGAGGACCTTGTAACCCAACTCCTGATACCGGTTACTAATAGAGGAATGGTGGGCAAAGAACACCGTCTTCTGCTTTTGCGATGCAGTGAAAGTCCTGTCCAGCTCCCGTTCCCACTTGGATGGCGATATGGCGATATTATATATTATTATTGTATTCATTACTCATATTTATTTCTAGGGTATCAGTCAAGCAGAGAAGTTATTGTCAAATTCTACACTTGTCCAGAAGCTCCATTGGAAGCCAAGGTAGGTTTTTGGTAGTCCAAATGACTTTTCATTAAAATGTGTTAAGCAAAAAGCCAGAAACTGTTAAGACTTTTAGATAAAATAGAATTACCCTATAAGCCCAAAATTTTTGTTTTTTATTTTGGAATGGCTAAAGTTGAACACTTCCCTTGCCACAATAAGATCAAGTTAAAATTTTAGCATTGCACACTTTACAGGCTTCTCTGTGTTGAAATTGCTCACTTATGAATTGAACAAAACAGTATAAATCTCCCATGGTGTGCATTAGAAACTACAACAATTTCCCTATACCACAACTTATTTCCTGACAAGAGGACATTGTGCTTCATGAACCAAATGTATGAAAGGACCTAACTTTAATTGTAGTTACACAATAATGTACATACTAATGTAGCTAATAATCCAGAAAGCACTGTTGACAAAAGTTGATGAAGCAAGTCAGCTAATGTCACTTCATCCTTATATAATTTGGTTATTTTTGTCTTTAGGACGTTATCCTGACCAGTGGCTGCAGCCAAGCGATTGAATTGGCCCTGGCTGTGCTTGCCAATCCAGGCCAAAACATCCTGGTCCCTCGGCCTGGGTTTTCGCTTTACAAGACGTTGGCCTTGTCTTTGGGAGTGGAGGTGAAACTCTACAATTTGCTTGTGAGTATTTTCTTTCATAAAGCCTAACTATAAAGCATCGTTCATGCATGAATATTCAATATCAGACCAGAGAGACAAAGGAAAAGGTGGAAATAAGTTTACTCTGCTGCCCCTTCACTGTTTATTTACTTGTTATTAGTGATGATCACGAATATTCAGATTCCGAATATTAATCGCGAATATCGGCAATTCGGAAATTCGCGAAGATGGTGAATATATTGCCGAATATTCGTAATTCCGGATATACGCAATTTTTTTTCCATTACACATGCCTCTCAATGCAAGTGGACAAATGGGAAGGCTGCAACAAGAGCTTAGCAACACTTCCTGCGACCACCATTTTTAAATCCAATATTGGGGTGATGCGAATATTCGGAATATTGCGAAAATCTGCACTTTTGAAAATTCGCGAAAAATTACGCCCCTCAATGCAAGTTAAACATATATTCACAAAATTCGCAAAAAAAACTGCCGATATTCGCAATAAGAAGAATATTGCCGAATGCAAATATTTTCCGAATATTTTCTGAATGTTTTTCAAAAAATTAACGGCATGCCGCGAATACGCATGTTGCCTATGCCACTCATCACTACTTGTTAAATGGTATTTAAACTATCTGACTTTGTAAGTTATTTGCAAAGCCCCGGAACATGGGGTCTGTAGATGTTGAGAGAAGGGTTGCAGGAACTCTTTTTTAGAGATTCTAGAGATTTTAGATAAATTAATTTGACATGTATGCAAAAACTATGTGTACTACAGCAATAAAAAATGTTCTTAAACAATTCTGGTGATGAGACCATGTTCAGGGGCTTTGCCATGAACTCAAAAAAGTCAGCTAGCCATCGGATTTTGCAATTGTTATTTAAAGGGAAATACTAATATCAAATTTACACTTTGATGGCCGGTGAAAAAACTATTTTCTTTCACATTATGCTAATTATTGCTATATGGAATATCATTCATCAATTGCCAAAAAGAAGGTCCAAAAATTACAACAAAGAAAAAATCTTGCAAATTATGTAATATTATTTTTTAATTTCATCTAGTTTGGAAGCTTCCATATTTATATAATGACAAAATACAATTAAAAGCCAAATATCAGTATAGTCAGTCAGAAATGAAACATCTTGAGTTATAATACTTTCCAATTATGGATACGTGGCTGTATGTTGAACTCAAATACTCTCAAGTTTCTCGGAGCAACCAATTATTTCCATCAATGACGTTATTCTGTTGTGTTTTCAGCCAGAGAAATCCTGGGAAATTGATTTGAAGCACATGGAGTCTCTGGTTGATGATAAGACCGCCTGTATCATTATTAATAACCCATCCAATCCATGTGGCTCCGTCTTCAGCAAGAAACACTTGCAGAAAATTGTTGCTGGTAAGTTCTTCCAGTAAAGGACTTAAACAATTCTGTTCTTTTTTTTCCAATAAAATTTTATTAAAGTTTTTCAAAAACATAAAAAAATTACAGTATTTCCACATGGGATATGCATACCAAAAACATAAGTGTCACAGATACAATAATGCACCCTGCCGGTGTCTCGCATAAGGAAGTCCGTGAGTCAGTCCAAATGTGCCCGCAAACAGGCTCTACAGCAGATAGAGGGTTAAACAATTCTGTTCTTTTCCAGTAAAGTACTTAAACAATTCTGTTCTATTCTTTTGTATCTACCCACTGGTCCTTATAGCACTTATTGAATGATACCTCTAGAATACTCTGGTTGCGAAACTGGAAAACCTCTACTTGTGAAGAAGAACTGTTCAGTACGAATATAGTTATTTCTAAGATCACTGGGTAATTGAAGCATCTAGAATCAGTTCTAAAGCAAAATATAAATATAAAGCAAAATATAAAGCTTTGCTTGAAGTTAAATTTTAAACCTGGTTGCTTTACAAAAAGAACAAACATAGTAATTATAACCTTTTGGTTGCACTTATTAAAGTTTTACCCAACTGTCTTTACAGTGGCCTCCAGGCAATGTGTGCCTATCCTCGCTGATGAGATCTATGGAGACATGGTAAGTTCAAATACCTGGCAGCTAAGAGAAATGTCTAGATGAACAAGGTTTATCATTTATATTGTGTTGTATAAAGGTACCCATACACGTTGCGATTTTTCGGGGACCGATGCGATATTCGATTTCGACGCCCGATTTTTGCTTTGGTGCTATTTTTAAAAGTCGGTCGGATGCCCGACTTTTCGGCCCCAATTATTCACAGCCCGACCGACCGATCGGCTGGTTGGATTGGGAATCTTTTAAAAGTGGCCGACTTACCAAAAATTACAGGCATCCTCATTCGGGACCCGAACGAACTTTTTGGCCGATTTTTCTAAAAACAGCATCGGTCGGACTACATTTGCATGTTAGGAATCCCGAACGATCGACCTACCCGACCGACCGGATCGGTGGGAAGGGCTAAAATCGCACAAAAAATTGCAACGTGTATGGGTACCTTAACACATTTAAGATAGAGTCAATATATTATTTGCAATGTTGTAGAGTGTTGTACTGTGTTAGGCATCGATGAATACAGAAAGCTTAATTGGAGAATGTAGGATAAGTCCCAGTAAAAATGAAGAGGCATTTACAAGGCGCCCAATGTCCGTTGATCAGATTTTTATTTATTTATTTTCATTGACGCGTTTCGTGGCTATTTATGCCACTTCTTCAGGATGAGTATTTTATCAAGTTATCTCCACAAGGAGCTTGAAAGTTTTTGGACTATCTGACAGGTGATCCGGCATTGATGAATACAGAAAGTATGTGATACAGTTTATTGACTAACTAAAGTCATTAACCTCCCTAGCGTTCGTGACAAGCCCAGCTCCCACGAAAGCCGCATATCCCCGGAAAGCTACAGCAATGTTCTTTCTATTTCTAGGGTTGTGCGACGTCACCGATTGCGCCACGGTGACGCAGAAGGGGGTGGGCGGAGACATAGGGCGCGATGTTAATGGAGGGGCATCGGCTTTCCAGCCCACACAGCCGGCGTCATTAATAACGCCGGCTGTGTGGACAGGGGTATTGCAGGCAGTGTACTTTGTACCATTAAAAATGGCACGGTACAGGTGGTGCGCTAGGAAGGTTAAGGAAGCAAGATGTCTCAGATCCCTTATTTAATCTTTGTATTGAGTAATCTGTATATTGAGTATTGTGCCTGAAGAAGATATCTGTGACATCCCAAAAGCTTGCTTCCCTTAAATTGTTAGTTAGCCAATAAAGGGTACCACTTGAACTCCAAACTTTCTTTATTAAAGCAACTGGTTAATAATTGTTACTGTCTCATAAAAAGTATGTGGGAGGAATAAAGCTCCTCGCATCTAGCTTCTCTCCCATGTACCTATATTGGGGGAAATGGGGACTTTACAGACCAGTAGTATTTATTCAAAATAATTTATTACAACCAATTAAAACATGAATAGTGAAAAAGTATATTTCCCCTCAGTACATTTCTAACATGATATAACATATCATATACTCCATTGTGTATAAAGAAAACCATAATACAGATATTGTTCAGTATAACTTAATCGGTTTCACATGATTGTTGTTAAACACTATTCAAGTTTAAATCCTGATGCACTTCGTGACGCTTGGCTTCATCAGGGGGTGCTTCAATTTTTTAAAAATGTTAAACAAATGTTAAAAAATCTGTGCAAAAGTGTCTAGTATGATACTGAGTAAATGAAGAGATAAAGGTCGTCAAATTAGGAGTCCCATCACTTGGTGGAGAAGCTAGATGTGAGAAACATTATTCCTCCCACATTCACTTTTTCTGAGATTATATTTTGGGACGTTGGCCTAACACATTGCATGGAAGATTATTACCTCTTATATAGTTGTTAATGTTCAGGGTGAATTTGTGAATACATATAAAACATCCATCAGGAAGATGTATTCCAAATATCATGTTTGGCTAGCCATACGTGGTAGATGAACGATATGACCACTAAGCCCATAATCAGATCCTCTTCTTGTTTATATCCAATGCAAGGATTTTAAAAATTTTATCAAAGATTTGTAGTGAACACAGGTATCAATCAGACAACAGAGGCGGCTGTAATGCTCAAACTGCAACTTTATTGCCCAGTGAGGCCCTGAAGGTGGGTCTCACTATTAACATATGGTAAAATGGTGCAATCAAGTAACTGAAGTGTATTAAAGTCCAAAGTACAGTCTTTGACTACAGTCCAGAACGAGGGCACGTGCTGAAAGCGCAACGTGGTCCGGCAGCTCTTACTCCACGACAGGCCAGGGACACGGGTAGCGGAGGACCTGGATTGAAGGGATCCTGGAAACGAGATAAGGCAGGGCGAGGCCGCAGGCACACCGGCAGGCTGGGTTACCGTACTCCGACGGGACCCACTGGGGTCCAGGTATTCACCCCACTGGAACGGTAGTCGGGGTTTCTGGCGAGATGCGGCAGAGCGGAGTCCGGCTCTGTCTGGCAAGCTGCGCTTGCTATTATGCCTGCCGGCTGCACGCACGCCAGGCTATTTAGGACAGGGTACAGAGCCGCAGTTGGGACAGCAGCGGACGTGCTGCTTACTTCTTCTCTGTTACCCTCAAAAGGCCCAGCCCACCGGGCGGGGACTCCTCTTAAGTCCTCTGAAGACCCCCAGGGCATGCTGGTCCAGGGGCTTAAAGGGGACCTCCCCCTGACTACACAACCCCTGGCCACTAGAGATTCATATAGTTCTGTTCTTTGGATACTAAAATAGGCCATGTTGGTATGAGTAATGTAAAGGTGACTTAAATGCAGAACTAAATCCACCATAATTTTTATATTTTCCTCAATTAACTCAACTCAATAAATGCTTATGCCAGCTCCCAGCTAAACTATCAAGTATCTGGAAAGCTTGCTCCATAGGTGATCAAATGTTCAGCACAATGGCAT
This sequence comes from Ptychadena robeensis, assembly GCA_036250615.1. Lineage (NCBI taxonomy): Eukaryota > Metazoa > Chordata > Amphibia > Anura > Ptychadenidae > Ptychadena > Ptychadena robeensis. Next base: position 9,602,243 of record CM070041.1, read on the forward strand.
TACAAATGTAAATAGAGGAGAAGATTGGCTATAAAAGATAATTATTTCCACTTTAAGAAAAGCCTTGAAACTCCAGTGTTGTAAATGTCAATGTGCATTGCATGCTGCCTCCTTGAAGCCCGTTCTTGAGGTGAATCCCACCCCTTCCCGTCTATCACCCCATACAGATGTCACAGTGACTTGCAGTTTGCAAATCTGTTTCATGTTGTCTTCTCTTGGACTGGATGTTCCATTTTTGGTCTTCTAAACGCTTTCAGATGTCTTCACATATGTACTGCAAAACAAGGAGACTGGCTTAAACCCTCCAGAAAATATTACCTCCTCCTTACTGGATTGCACAAAAACACAAAGACAATAGTTCACTTCAATGCCAAATAATATTCTTTTATTTTATGCATTTATTTATATCTACATTATCATGGTACACAGTCATAATTTTAAAAAAGAGTTGCAAAAAAAAACAACTTTTTTTCTGTGAAAGTAGTGGTAGATGGTTGGACCTTGAAAGCTAGATAACACTTTTTATGTTTTTAAGAAATCTATAAGGACAGTGGTAAGGTCGTCTTTCTGGTGTAAGTCATGTCAAAGTTGGAGTCATGGTAAAAAAAATTTTTTGTTTCTACAGGTTTTTGAATATGGTGCTTTCCAGTCTCTAGCACCACTGAGCACTAATGTGCCAATTTTGTCATGTGGAGGCCTTGCTAAGCGTTGGTTGGTGCCAGGATGGAGGATGGGATGGATTTTAATCCATGATCGCAAAGAAATTTTTGGCAAGGAGGTAATCAAAGCATTTTGTAAAAGAGAAAATAATAGCTAACAAGCATCCATGTAAATCATCAGTGTTGAGATTTTATTTAAGATGCATAAGATATCCTTATGGCAACAGTTTGGCAAGGTTGTTTTCTAACCAAGCAAGGTTGGGCCCCTGGTTCATGAAGCAAATTTCAAGACTTGCTTTGACCAGTTTGGTATAAACCTTTACCCTACTGACCACCTTAAGATGAATTGGAACACCAATTACAAGTCATTTCTTTTATACAGAAGGGATGCTGCTGCAGATGTGGAGGGGGGAACTCCACATTATGATCCATCATTTTAGAATTATATATCCAGCAAGCTTATATACAGAGGTGCACATAAGTGTTACTCAAAAGGGGCCAAAACCTAGCTCTGCGTACCTGCATCATTGTTACACAGCTCATATGCGTACTAACAACTTGGTCGTACAATTATGTCACTTGCAGAGAACTGCAGGGAAACATAAATAACTATGAAAGGTTGCAGTTAGGGGGGTGAAATTGGGAATGTAAATTACTCCCCAAAAAGATTGGACTTCTAAGGGTGTTGTAGAGAAAAGCACTGTGTGACAGTTGGAATATGACTATGAAAGGATGACATTTGGACTGCAGGTAGTCTCAGGGGTTAGTTACTCACCCAGAAAATGTCAGGGTTGCACTACTGAGGTATGAGATCTGGGGGTTCAAACGGTGTTGTCCTGTTAGAGTTACATGTGACCCAAAGCCAGCTGGTGACCTGTGGATGGAGGCAGCTAAGCAGGCTCAATCAGGAACAGGGAGGTCTATCTGCAACAGAATCTACCATGCAAGAAGGTTGACACAGAGAACAGTGAGGGAGACAGTGAGGAAGACCACCCTACATATGGGGTGAGTACCAAACACCATCTACTGGTACTCATCTGAGGAGCTCACTAAGAAAGTTATGTGCACCCCTGCTTTTATAGGTACAATGGTCAGATTACTACAACGCCACAGCATTTATCTGTTGAATGGTACTAGTTAATGTTGCATTCTTCCTCATTTTTAAAAGTGCTTCTTTTCTTTTGTAGATCAGAGAGGGCCTTGTACGTCTAAGTCAGAGAATTCTTGGTCCATGTACCATCGTCCAAGGAGCTCTGGATCACTTAATGCACAGGACCCCTCAGCATTTCTATGACAACACCATCAACTTCATCAAGGTATTTTTCCTACAGTATGAAAATCTATGTGCGAAAACCACACATATAAGGGGAATTAATAATAAAAGTAAAAGGAGAGATAGCCATGCAACCTAATGGAACACAATCTTAGACCGCTGTCAATGGTACATGTCCATCAGAAGATTTCACTACATGTCCTAGTCTACTTCCTCCTTGGTGAAGGTGGTTACCAGAACATAAAGAGGGTATATCTTTATAAGAAGAAGCGGTATTTGCACCACGAAATGGGTCAATGTCCTTTTAACTGTTGAATGACCAAATAAAAGAACTCACCAAACGGGCGTCTTGCACAGAGCTTTTTTCTTTACTAGGAACCCTCCCAATCTCAAAGAAGTTTATCTTTATAAGAAGATGATTTCTTTTATAACCTAGTTGTAGTTTTCATTTTCTAAACCTACAGACATTTCAGTTGTCAGTACTTATATTAGTAATGATTTTGTTGTTGTCTTCTTCTCTGGCCATTTATGGAACATAAAGATAATGAACGCTCTGGATACTAAACATACATACTGCATATCCCTCACATCTCATATTCCAGAGTGTAAGGGGGAAAAGCTGCCATCTATAGAATGAGCATCACTTTAGTTTGTAATATTGGGAAATAGGTCAAAGCTCTGGAGTCCATCATGATCTTATAAAAGATCACTTGTCTCTCTTTACTTTGGCTTGACATCATCTAGAGTCAATAGTTTTTTTGGAACATTCACTGACCTCCATTCTTTCTTTGTGTTTTTTTTTTTGCAGTCTAATGCTGATGTCTGCTATAATACCCTCTCAACTGTCCCTGGACTCTGCCCTGTAAGACCAGCAGGAGCCATGTACCTAATGGTAAGCAGAATATTGGCCAGACATCTTCACATTTCCAAACACCTGAGCTTGTTGAATATTCAGTAAATAGTACATAGGATTTCTCATTCAACTACACGTTTGTACATCTTTTCCAATCTAATCGTTTGTAAAAGCCCTGTGTATCATAATTTTATATTATATATTATGTTATATAACTTTGGTTCTTTTGATTCAGAGGATGGGCACTCCAACCCTATAGAGGTACAGGTTGTCTATTGCCTCTCTTCTACATATATATATATACACACTACTTATATCAAAAGGGGGGAACAAAACACATGGAAGTCCATGTGGTAATCATCCGTTCTTGCTTATAGCAATTTGTTAGTACCGCACCTCAATAGTAAATCAGAAAATATATAAATGGGGGGAAGGGGGAAAGAAAGAAAATTAGGGTATTAGGGTGTGCCTGGATTGAGGGGGTTTGTTAGGAGGCTTATGTATTATCTGATCAAAGAAATCAGGTGTCATCATCAGGATATGTTTAAAAAATACATAATTTTATTCAGATAGTTTTAAAACCAGCGGGCATTTTAAAGTGCAAAAACACACATAAGTGTAAATTGTGAGCGTAAAAAATCACAGGTAGACATCATAGTCCCCTGTGAACAGGGGAGGAGTTTTACATACAATCCTGACGCGTTTCGTCCGATATATTGCGGACTTCTTCAAAGGAAATCAGTGTCTATATTCTTAATCTACATTGGAAAAACATGATATCAATACAAATATATATACAAACACATCATCATCAGAGCTTGCATATGATACTAAGTCAGTGGTGTATTGGTGCTTACTTCTAGCTAGAGGACCATCAATGTATATCTGGTGACAGTCAGTACTCCAGATGTATATACCGGATGACCCTGGTAAGGGGGTATTTACAAACTATTAGCCTCTATATATAATGGCCTCTGAGATTGATTATATTATGAGAGATAATGGCTAAAGATAATAGGAAAACAATACAAAGGCTCTTTTGAAAAATGTTGTCAGAATTTTGAAAAGGCTCTTTTGAAAAAAATTGTCAGAAAATAAAGGGAGGCTCAATAAAACTGCAAAGTATATATTTCTAGAAATTAAGAGTAAATTTATGTAGTGCAAATTACTTTTAAAGAATCAGTCCATGTTATTAATATACTTTTGTTAGAGTTAAACCATGTCTTTTATTTGGGAGATTGTACCCCATGCACTGTTTTTCTATATCTGCTATTAATAGGCACACTAAACCAATGAGTTGGAAGGGTCCTATTCATTGTTTTAGTGTGCCTATTAATAGCAGTCCACCCCTTACACCCAATGCCCCTGAGTCTAATACACCCAATACAACTTTAGATCACTCTGTACAATTTCCATTAGATCTACCAAAAACTATGTAGTATAGTGGCCTCTATGATAATACATAGTGTTTGGAAGGATTAGAAAGCTTCTCATATTACATGGTTTTGGTAGAACAAAAATTTATTGTACAAATATTGTATGGTAAGATTGTAAGGTGTATGCAGGACTTCATCCTCACTCTCACCACCGGACCTGCATCCTTACCTCCTATGTTATACCACTCCAACTTTTCCATAGACCATCATTTTTACAGTAAGACAAATAAACACATGATTGTTTTGAATAGTTTTATGTCCTTTCTGGCATTTTATGCTAAGAGTTCTGAAGGCCAATCATGCAGATACAATTTTCCAACATAATAAGATAAACATCCTTGTTCTGTTCATGTAAGTTTCTGAAACACTTTTGGTATTATTGCTAAACTCCCTTTTTTAAGTCAGTTTCACCAGCTCAGTTCACAGTATAAAGATGTATTATTTTAAAAATGTCAATGCAAGCTGAAGCAGAAGGTTACTTTTGTAGTCAAAAGTGTCAGATGCATAAGCTATGTGGGAAAAGCCAACCGAGAGGCAATACATTTTGCAGCTCTGGACAATGTTATTGAGGTCTGTAGACCATAGATAAACTTGATGGGAATTCTTTATATAAATGGTGTATGAAGTTTATATTTGAGAAGTTCTACATACCACCTGTCCAGAGTTTTACTGAAAAGTGTACCTGAACTCAGGACCTATTTCTTCAATAAAAGATTGTCAAGTGCATCAGTGGAAACTCGAATGAGATTAAGCTTCACTAGAGGTTGTTGCCTTTCCATATCTCATACCTCAACCAAACAGCATCTTCCCAATGGGATCACATTCAAAAAGGATACCCATCAGAAATAATAAATGTTCAACATTCTATCCAAATGACAAATTAACAATTTGGCTGGAGGCAGGATTTAACCATCATAGGTGTGACCTGTCACTTGAGTATGTGAATTAAGCAAAGGATTAAATGTACGGAGGAAGTCAGAGTAGTCTCAGCAGTGTTTGCCTTAGTGTAACCTAATTTGTTTCTCTTTTTCTTGTGTTTACCTTCTAGGTTGGGATTGACATGGAACACTTTCCAGAATTTAAGAGCGATGTGGATTTCACGGAAAGAATGATATCCGAGCAATCTGTCTTTTGTCTTCCTGCTACAGTAAGTCTTCACAGACTAAATGCTTAGAGAACCATTGCTTTTGGATATACCGGTTATTGGGTAAACAAGCCATTATTGCTCAGTTTATTTCAAACTGTAATCTTACCTATAATACCATGATTATATGACCAGGTTCCTAAACTCTTGTCACCAAGGGTGTAAAGATAGTTGTTGGCCTAGTTGGTGAGACGTCAATAATTAAAAGATTTTTTAGAGAAAGGTTTCCCCTCATATGCTGCCTCATTGAAACCAGTGGTAGCTATTGGTGAGGAAATTAAGACCCAGTGTACACAGTACACCCACTAATTTAATTTCTTCCTCAAGTGACTGGCTGTTTTCCCAGATATGTCTTTCTTAATACAACACTGGCTAGTGGATATAGCAGACAGACTCACCCTCCTACCCTTTCACTTAGAAAATGGAGTATTAGGAGAAGGAAAAAATCTACTTACTACCACAATCACCAATATATCTGACCCCTGTGATTCTTTATTATTTCAGTGCTTTGAATATCCCAACTACTTCAGGGTCGTTCTCACCGTTCCAGATGAAATGATGGTAGAGGCGTGCCGCCGCATACAGGAATTCTGCCAGGAACATTATCAAGGAGCGGAGACCACTCAGGACCTGGAGTGCGACAAATAACAGGACATTCTGTTTCCTCACCATGTGAGGTGCTCCTCAATAACTCCATCACCCAATTCCAGGCCTTATTCTTTCCATCTGCATTGAACTGTTACAAAAATGCTGACAGTTATTTTCTATACTCCATGACAAAATTGATTTTATTGTGCGGATATTTTCTATTTCCAAAAATAATGATATGTATTACGTCATCGTAAAAAAATTATTTAAGGCTACTTTATATATGGAAGCATGCCATATATATTTAAACAAAGTGGGTGGAATCCTTTTGATCGACTTTAGAAGCGTTTCACAAATTTTCGTTTTTCATATCGCTGGTCAGTACTTGCATCCAGAGGTCATCTTCAGCATTCACAGTGATCTGTAGACAGTCCAGGTTTATCAAATGGAAAGAGTGTAATGTATATAGGAATCTTCAAACTTCAAGTCCATTGGAACATTTTTTTTATTTTATTGCAACCAACTTTGACTTGCCCAACCTGCCATTTGCTTAGACCTATGAGTCCTAACATGTTATAGTTTGGGTCTTGACACCCTCAGCAAGAATGACCCTTGTTTTTTTAATATATATATATTTCTTAAGTAAGTTGGATGGATTTCCTCCTAGTTCCTGTTGTTTTATGAGAACAGGAAAGAGAAGACATAAAAACCCAGCCCCACGTTGTCCAAAAAACGAAAGGTTCACTTTATTCATCTTGTAATGTTCATCTTACTGTCTCTATATTTTATGTCAATGTCTTTTATTATTATAATCTAGTAATGCTACCATAGTAAGTAGTCCTTACATGTATTTACTGCTAGATATATCTTCAATTTTTTTCAGTGGAAAGATATTTATTGAACAAGTCCATTTTGTTTTTCTCACATTGACACTTACGAACCCCCCCCCCCCCCCCTCTCCCGAGTGAGTTATATGCATATAATGTAATATGTAATATCTAATATAGTATTATATATACGTAAAATAACTATTTTCATTTATATCACTTATTCTAAATGCATGCTGTTTCTGTGTGTTTTGTTTCTACTGTAAATTAAATAAGTTATTGTCTTGTTTTTTGTATTAATAAAGATGAAAACATAAGTTGTGTGGTAATTTACAGGGTTCAAATTTGAGATGGTGTATGTAGCAGGTAAAGGAAAAACATTCAGATATTTACATGGGAGGGTCAAAATCAGCTACTTTTAAACATGGATCCATCCAGCCTTGTATCAATGGTTCAGGCTTGGTGTAGTGTAAAGGTTGTTTTATCAGAACACTCTTGCTCCATATGTACAAACTGACCATCATTGATCTTCCAGAGCAAATTTGAGTAATGTTGCTGACCATGTCCATTCCTCTATGAGCAACATTTCCATATTTTGATGGCTTATTCATGCTTGTCACAAAGCTCAAATGTGGTTTATTGACAGTAAAGCTAGCCATACATGGGCAATTTGCGTTCCTGCCAATCGGGTGGGTTGGGTAACGGTAGTTCCTATCTAAAGTAATATCCGGCACACAAAGGGTACCGAAAGATCCTCTGAGGGGCGGGCTGCAGTGTAATGACGTCATCACACTGCAGTCTTTACCTCAAGAATCGAGGGAGAATCCAAACATGTATGGCTACCTTAAGTTTACAGTCAGACTTCTATACATTAAGCTGGCCATACACAGCTTTTTTCATTTGATGGAAAACATTGTTTTAATTGATAGTCTTAAAATGTATTCCTTTTTTCCTAAATCAATCAACCAAAAGTAATTGAAATCTGATCAAGCAGTAATCAGATGTGTTGGTAAATTTTAGTATATGATAGGTTTTCTAGCTATTTGGATCGATTTTGATCCGGTTGTACTATGGAGCAAGGGCACAGGCCTTTGAAAAAGAATTGGTCAGCTTTGTGTGCTGGTTAAAAGGAATCTTTTTTCAAGTAGAAAACATGAAAATCGAACTGTGTATACCCAGCTTCAGAAGTAAGGGGGTCTCTGCATCTTTAGACCACACTCACTCCGTACGGTGTGTAGGGAAGCAGCTTGTCATCCTGAACCAGTCCTTGTCATCGACTGTACACTAATACCGGAACATACAGAGCAGTAAGGGACAGTACCTGCTGGTGGTACCTTGGTTCCTAATCACAAACTGTGCAATGATAGGTTCCTCCATTAGTCGTGTCTCCAAACAAAGCTTTGCAATAGGTCATCAATTGATAATGAAGAAAAATTCCGATCAGACACAACATTGTTATCTGCCTAATACCTGTATTGTGACCCCTACAAAACAGTTTTACCTATTAAGGAATGGACTCCACCAGACTTCTAAAGGTGTTTTGCGGCATTTGGTACCAACACACATTTAAGCAGATTATTTAGTTCATAGTAGATGTCAGGTGGGGTCTTCGTGAATTCAAATTTTTTTGTCAGCACATTTTTAGATTAGTTAAGGTCAACCACACAATTTTAAAGATTCCTCAGATAAGACCACCTTCTTAAATTGCTCCACTGTTCATTTCTAATGCTCATGTGCACACTATGGGTGCTTTTGAAAAGAAGAAAGGGGTCAGCATGAAGGATTTGAGGATGGGAACATCATGATGTCTTCTGATTCTGATCCCTTTATGGACTCCCAACATCCCTATCCCACAGTGCTATCAGTGGTTCTTTCCTATGATCCCCTCATTGCTACAAGACAATAATGTGGAGGTCAGCACGAGAGAGCACTGAGAGCAGCTTAGGACCAAAAGATTGTCAATCCACGAAATATCAACTTGTAAATTACAAGCAGCGATTTCTCGTCATCAAAGCTGCAGACAGCAGAGCAGGTTTTTACTTTTTCACAGGGCAGTTTACATTTATTTATGCTTTATTATGGTGACCGAGTCTTGTACATCATGCGAGCCATAGTGCAATCCAGAATAAAATTTGTTACGGGAACACCAACACCCATGTGAACTCCACCCTCCACTTAAAAAATGGATGCCTTGGTCAGTTTTTTTTCCTCATTGTCCCCATGAAGTTCCTTCAGGTGATGACCAGGTATTGAAAGCTTAATTTACAATACAGACCAGTACTCTATGGCTTTGCTGTCTTGACCACCTTGGATGGAGGAGATGTGTAGTACATACTAATCCCATACCATACAGATTGTAATTGCAGGCTATCACTAGGGCATTCAAAAAACAAAAACCAAGAGGGGGATAGAGAGATATGTATCGACTCTCATCCATCCTCTCCAGAATGGAGGCTCAAACTCCTGGACTTTTAAGTCCAGGAGTTTGAGCCTCCATTCTGGAGAGGATGGACGAGAGTCGATACATAGCTCTCTATCCCCCTCTTGGTTTTTGGTTTTTGTTGAGAGATTTATGGATGTCGGCGCACTATGTTGGAAGGGGAAGTAACAATTTTTCTTGAAATATCACTAGAGCATTGTCAAGTGAACCGGTTTGAACCTAAAGATCTGCTGAAAACCTTTTGCTGCCATTGAATGATCTGGAAAATCAAGCTGCAACAGTTTCCATACCAGTTCGCCAAACTCTCCTACAAAGGATGATTCTTGGATTCACACACGCCATTGACTCCTAGCAGATTTTAAATCTGATTTTGCAACCATCAGGCCTAAAAATTGTTATCCTCTATTAATACACTACTACAAAACTCAATTTAAATAACTTAAATGGATGCATGAAACCAAAAAATGTTCTACAACTCTAAATGCATACCATACTGTTAGGTTTCACTGTTAAGAAGGGCAAGGAGGAGGATCCTGGGAGCCAGATCCAGGTACTTAGCACTGGAACTTCCCAGAAAGTGACAGAAGAAGAATTTAATTATACAGGAACACGTCTTTGTCTCTGTAAGGTTGGCTTGAAAGGGAAGAAAGGTAAGACTTTGTCAATGTCATACTTTCTTGTCCTTTTATAACAAAGCAAAGTATGCAGTAAGGATCAGATTGCTTGAGCTGAGAGATGTTAGGAAATGTTACCGGCTCTGGTATAGGAAAAACACAGTTTTAATCATTTGGAGGTTTGTTCACTGATGGAATTCTTTATACTCTACATTGGCTCAGCTCTTTTCAGACAAAATATCTACTTACATATAAGGTAGGGACAACTTATAATATAAAAGAAAGCACTGCTAAAAGAAAAACTTTTAAATTGCGGAGTTCTGGTTATAAAGGTACGCATTCTCGATTTTTTTTAAGCTTGTAGTGTAAAGCAACTCTGTTACTGAAATAAATATTGAGAGTTTGTCGTTCAAGTGACCCTCTGCATTGGCTAACTGAAGTCATTGATAAAGCAAGCTTAAGGGATGTCGAAGATCCCTTCTTCAGACTTCAGAGATCTGAGAAACCCTTAAAAGCTTGCTTTTTCAATTAATTAATTTAGCCAATAAACAGTATCACTTGAACACCAAACTCTGAATCTTGATTTTTTTATTTTTGCCTGTGTTTATAGTACATGACTGATACCATATACAAGCTCTCTGTTTACCGCTTCTACTGTTATATGATCCACTTGAAGAGCTGAAAAATACTGAGATATTCACCTTTACTGTATGTACTATTGATACGCTGTACTATATTCTTAATAAAATCTTATTATTTAAAAAAAACTCTCAATCTTTATTTCAGAAACAGAGTTCCTTTAAACCACAAGCTTAAAAACTCCATTTCAAGAATGGGTACCTATAAATGGTATCACCTGAACTCCAAACTCTCTGTATTAATCTATGCCATTGATGGTACAACACAACTATTGCTGAAATAAATATTATAAACAAATCTTACATGCTTCGTCCAGGCGTCCTATTCTTGTAAATGTTTGTCTTGCAAGCCTTTGGAGAATATGTCAAATTTCATAGTTCGTTTTGCCCACTACCACTCACCTGTTGGCAAACGTAACCACAGCACATGGCAGGGGGTGCAGGTATTTGGCATGCAGGGTAAAGAGTTAAACAAATAGGCAGTGAGAAGAAGACATAAAGCCTCTTGTTCTGCAAGGATCAATTTATTGTTAATGTTTAATTCAGTGCCTGGAATGCCCTAGCTTTGTTGTGAACGATTTTGCTGCAGATCTGGTGGCCACTTTCTTCTGTAAATGTGAAATGAGTTGGATTCACTAAAAAGTTATGGAACAAAATAATTAGGAAAAGAGAAAAGCTACAGCAATGTCTTCAAAAGCAGTTTTGTTTGTCAGGTTGGAATACAGAATTAATTCAATCTGGAATGGTATGGTGGACGAACCAATGCAGCATCAGGGTCCTAGGCTCAAACCTCAACTAGGATACCAGAAGCAAGTGTCCATGTGTTTGCCGGGGATCCTGCCACCTCCTTAAGCATAATAGTAGTTTTTTTGGCTATGGAAGGGGTATATGACTGTACTATGTAAGACCCCATCTACTTTTGTATCCTATTTGCACTACAATGTAAGTCTACGGAGCTATTACTGCAAAGATAAAGAAACAGGAAGCAGTGCTGGTAAGTCAACACACCTCATGATCAAGGGTTATCAGTAAGTATAAATCTAAGGAAAAAGGAGAGAAGGTTAGATTAGAAAGGGGAAAGATAAATTCACGTCTTGAAGGTTAAATGTGTTATGACCTCACAGATGTTCCACGGCATATTTAAATATAGAGTTGTGGTGTGTCTGGAGAAGGGAATTATTTAAAATCTGAATCCCATTGGGGAGATTTTCTTTTTACTTCCTGACCTGTAGACATAAAATATTTAATGCGCGACACCTGGCATATTTAAAGAGCCATCAAACTGTTGCCTGGTTGATGTTCCGTTGGCAGGACAGGGGTAAAGTTGCCAGCTGGGAACGGGAGGTAGGCTTTTGTTGGGTAAATTAAAACTCTCAGTTTTTCTCATCCCCTTACCAATATTAAATCCCTATGTGTTTCACAAACAAGATAATTACTAAGCAGAAATTGTCTGTTAAATACTTAAATGCAAACTATCAGTGGCTGGTATTGAATGCAAAGTAGTTGGAATCTTTATCTGATCCCTAGTTCTTCTGATCAGAGGGATATGTTCTCCAGATGCTTTGTACAGCCCATAACCATCTCTTGCTCTATCTTTGAAGAGCACGGATAATGTCATTCAACTTAACTCAGAAGACTGAGGACATCTTGTGGCAAGGCATAGGTACTGCAGTACACAGCTTGAGATTAAAGATGAATATTCGACCAGTGATAAAATTTTGTTGGCCTTTAAAGATTTATTATCTTTCACAAGCACATAATTACAAGCTCTTTGGCACTAAGTCTCCGGCTATTGTTCTCTGCCCTACCCAATCAGTGCCTGTCACCACGGGTCATCAATTTGCTTTGTGTTGTTTTTCAGACTTCAAGGGTTTAACATGCACAGCACAGAGCCGGGGCACTTAAAACTCACATTCATCTTAACAGCAGAAAAGCTGTGGACCATGTCCAGCTGCCAGGTGGTGGGATGTAGCTTTTCATATTGATCTAGTACAAGTGGTGAAATTAAGGTTTAAAGTCAGTTGGTTTTTTTTCTTCTATTTCCACAAAGCTCAATATTTTGTTGCCACAATACTTTTACTAAAGTGACAATTCAAGTTTTGCATGGAAAAGTTCTCCTGCGGGATACCTGTAAGTATAAGCTCAGCTGATTGCCTGTATTTTCTATTGTGTTGTATTTCTGTGTAGCCTTAAAAAAGAAGAAAACATTTAATGTATGTACATGTACAAATTGATCAGCTGTTCAAACTGACCCTGTGCTTCGAGTAGACAATTTTCCCGTCCCTATATTCTAAAGCCCCCCACACAGGCAACGAGTGGCGGACGATTTTGCCGTCGACCGGCGTCCCCATTGAAACTAATGGCTGGCACACAAAGGGTGCCCTCCGATGCTGTGAGCGGCGGAGAACAGTGTGATGATGTCTTCACACTGCACTTCAGCACTCATCTGTCTGCCCCCACTCGGTACATGTTGGGGGGCCTTAAGGGTTTCTCTGCCAGATTTTCTTTAGATCTACTTTTGTTTTACCAAAATCATGTAATATGAGGGACTTTCTAAACAATCAAGTCTACCTGTGTTCAATCGCAGAGGACCCGGCACTACATAGTTGTTGGTAGATCTAAAGAAGATCTGACAGAGAGATCTAAAGGTGTTTCGCCGGCTTAAGAGTCATGTTATGTTTTATTGTCTGTGATGAAGCATAGGTTGGGTTACAACTGTCACTTGGATTCAACAGCAGACAGTTGAAGTCTGTCCGGGAAGATTGTCTACCGGAAAGATAGTAAATTCTCACCACTCCTAGTACCAAAACCACCAAATGTTACTCAACTCAACATAAACATCAACATAAGCATCTCGTCCAGCACTGCTACTATAGCACCGGATGAGATGCTGCCGTCCAGCACACATCGGGGCTCTGGGAGCGCATACTCACAGTTCTGCGCTGTCCCGGTGTCCCCGATGTGACAAGGCTGCCAGCATGCCTCCGTTTCCTCTCCCCCTCCGAGTGACGTGACATCACATCGGGGAGGCGGTGGGAGATTCGAAAGTACAGTGCATGAAATCAGTTTTCTATGTAGAAAACTGATTTCAAAGTGCATCTATGTACTAAATCTCGCCCTAAAATAAAAAGTCACTGGTGCCCCAGATGTGCCCATATGCAGTAACCCTTTCTAACCTGGTGTGATTTTACCACATCCATCACACCAGGTTAGAGGGTTAACTGCAAATGGGCACATGTGGGGCACCAGAGACTTTATTTGGGCGAGATTTAGTACATAGCAGCAAAGCTTTGTGCCCTGATTTCTGTGTTTTCTCATTAAATTTATTAAAAAAATAATAATTTTTATTTTACATAATTGTTTGTTTCAAACATTATTATATTCAGGATGTCTATTAGACCCTTGTACGGACAGATTTTGGGAAGTAACAGGCCTACAACATAAAGAAAAATGTACCATTGAAGTCTATGGTGCACTTTTGGTACAAAAATCTGGACCTCAGCAGTGCGCTAGGGAGGTTAAAATCTGCTGAGACACAGCCAAAGTATCATTCCTATGTTACTCACTACCCAGTGGTCATTGTTTCTGCCAGCTAGTATTCGTGACCTTCTCTTCCTGTACTATATACTCAACAGGGAACAAGAAGTTAGGACCAATGCCATCCTAGACAGTTATCACAGAACAGGAATCTCCATCAAATGATTTCCAGTCATTTGTCTTGCTGACAAAGGCAAAGCTTTTGGTTTTCTTCCAAGACAATTAAAGATAAATCAATATCCATAGTAGTGACAAAGCAATAACAAAAATCAACAATGAAGTTACCACTAACACACAGTATAGTTCAATGTAAAGCATTTTAAAAAAAATGCTGCAAAAAAGACTTAAGCTAGGCATACACAGCTCGATATTATAACAGATTCCGGCACAATCGGGCACTGTGCACATTCACGGTGCTCAAATCTGTTAAAAAATTAAGCCATGCAGTCGATTGCACAGGAATTGACCTGTGTTTGCCCAGCATTACTATCATGACCAACTGGTAATATAGGTTTTACTATGACTACATCAAGATGTCATTGTTTTTTATTTGTGACTCTCCATGGTATCTGATAACATAATTTTTTTTCTCGTTGTTCTCTTTTGCTTCTACTTAGATTATGTTGAAGATCAGCGCCAGTAAACTTTCTACGTTTTTATTGATGGCAGCTCAGACTGCAGGGTTCATTGTGGTGGTCATGAAACTGCATTACAAGCCTTCTCCTGTTGAGTCCAAACCTGAACGAAGTCAGCTACTTATTTTATCGACCTGGAGATCTGGTTCTTCATTTATCGGTCAGCTTTTCAGCCAACACCCTGATGTCTTTTATATGATGGAACCAGCTTGGCATGTGTGGGGTACAATGGGGAAGGACAACGTTAAGGTCCTGCACATGTCAGTTCGGGACCTGTTTAGGTCCATATTCCATTGTGACATGTCTGTGTATGACGCCTACATGCCACCAAATAGGGAAAAATCTGAACTGTTTCAGTGGGAGACCAGTCGTGCCTTGTGTTCCCCACCAGCTTGTTACTCCTTTAAACGTGGTGAAATAATTTCTCAACTAAGCTGCAAGGCACTTTGTGCCAAGTACCCATTTGAGAGCATCCAAAGGGCTTGCAAATCTTATAACTATATTGTGATCAAGGAAGTGAGAGTTTTTGATTTAAAAGTTCTTTACCCATTGCTTGAAGATCCAACTTTGAATCTCAAAATCCTTCATCTGGTGCGGGATCCTCGTGCTGTCTTTCAGTCCCGTACAAAAGTCAACTCACAGCTTACACATGACAACGATATCATACTAAATGGAAACAGTAATGCAAAAAATGACTCCTCCTACAATGCTATGGAAAAGGTTTGCAACAGCCAAGCACAGATATATAGAACTGCTTTGTTTGAAATGCCAGAGAAACTTCATAACCGCTACATGATGGTCCGCTATGAGGACATTATCCGAAACCCATTGGAGAAGGCCATGGAGATGTATGAGTTTGCCAACCTTTCTTTTACCCCAAAGCTTAAGGAATGGATCCATGATATGACACATGGGAAGGGGAATGGACCTAACTTTATCATCTCCTCTCGAGATGCATTAAACACCTCTAGAGCTTGGAGGATAAATCTTCCCTTTGAAAGTGTCCAAAAAGTTCAAGGCCTTTGTAGTAGACCTATGGCGTTGTTTGGATATAAGGTGCTACAAAAGGAAAGTCAACAAAAAGACTTGTCGATAGATACTCTGTTACCAATACTTATTGAAAGAAACAACTGAGAAGATATACAGTGCATCCAGTGCATGTAGTCACAGCACATCACCTTTTCCCCATTTTATTATGTTACAGCCTTGCTCCAAAATGGATTAAATAAAATTTTCTTCTACACATAACACCCCATACTGACTAGAGATGGTCAAATAAAAAAAAATCCACCATTTTGGTGATTTTGAGTTAATTGCAATGTCAGAATATTTATACTGCTTCTGATTTACAGTCTATATGAT
>CM070041.1:9618348-9629083 GCA_036250615.1 Ptychadena robeensis
TCTTTCCATGCCCTATTTAATTTCGTCAGTAGATGGCAGTGGTCAACTATTAAACCATTTTCATTTTTAGGGAACATTGTTGTTAATATATAACAAAAGTCATAAAAACCAAACTTTCTAAAACAATGGTCTCCAAACATGAATGTTTACAATACTAACACGGTTGTAGACACAGGTGTCTGATACCTAGTTTCAGCCATCCAAACAAATCTCTCACATTGTCTTTGAAAAGACACAAGGACATTTGTGAGCCTTCTGTCTATTAGCTAAAACTTGGTCAATATCCTCCAAGGTTTTTACACTGAATCACTAACTCAGTGGTCAGCGAATTTCAAAACACGTCCGAACATTTAAGGTTTTGTGAAACCAAACCATATTAAATGGTTGCCATACATCCCAATTTATATTTATATTTCCACAATAACTCTGACAGCAAAGCCCCTGAACATGGTATCATCAAACTTGCTGTGGATGTAGAGAAGTGTTAGGGTATACTGCAAACAAAAAGTATGACTCTAACACAAATAGTTTTTGCACAAATTAGGTTCAAAGTCAAGTCAAAATTTCAATAGCTGCGGCTTTATAGAGAATCTCCTCAGCTTTCTGGGCATATGGTCAGTTGTTACGATCCCAGTTCGTACTGCTAGGGAGGTTAACTCGCAAAGTAAGATAATGACATTTTCAAAATGAAATTCCACCAGAACAATAAGCACTGATTCCACAAGATGGCCGTGTGTTTTTACGCTGAATTGCATTGAATAGAGCAGTGATGGCGAACCTTTAAGAGACCGAGTGCCCAAGCTGTAACCCAAAGCCCAATTATTTATTTCATAGTGCCGACTTGGCAATTTATCTTTAATTACACATATACAAATCCTCAGGGTTTCGTTGTCATTCATAGGAGATCAGTGCGGTTACAGACTTCTTGTAAATACTAAGCTGCTGATGGACTACAGACCCCAGCATGCATATAGTCTTCTGTTAGTGTCCCCTGGCATTCTGATGACATAGCATAAAAGGAAAACCCCTAACTTGCTGTGTATTGAAACTACAACTGCAAGCATTCAATTCTGCCAGTTGCTAAAGAACTACACTACCCAGCATGCCCTGCTGCCTTCTCTAGCTGTTGTAGAACTACAACTTCTTACCTGTGAGAATTCTTCTGCCTTCTCTTATCATTCTATCTTCTACTCACTCACACACATGTAGCAGTGATTTCTCAGTTTTTTTGCATTGTCATTATGGGGTTTGTGGGTAGAATTTTGAGGGCATCCCGACTGGCACGGGTCATCTGTTGGGGCATGGAGGAAAACTTAAAAGGCCAAATTGATATAACAATAATGATATTTAATGTAATATAGATGAATATTTAAAAGATTAACATTTCTTCATAATGTGACCCGTAAAGTATTCACAGCCTGTCCCTTTTTCCACATTTTGTTATGTTACAGCCTTATTCCAAAATGGATTCAATTAACTTTCCGTCTGAATTGTTTCAATATTTTTATTCAACTTTAAACAATTTTACAGCAAGATCACAGACATAAGAAGTAAGGGCTCTAACCCACAGTGCGTAAGTTTAACCAAGTACAAACAAGGGATAATAACAAACTCAAGCAAATCTCTATAACAATCCCTTACAAACAGGAGTAATCCTACAGTACAGAGTTAATTGCACCAAAATGCAAAAGGCACTATGGCTGTGAAATGGATTACTCTTAGAGAAAACAAACAGGAAGGGGAGAATATCCCCAATAAGGGTAAAAGGAAGGCAGGGTATAGAAAAAGAAAGCCAGGTAAGTAGGTTAGGGCGGAGAGAATGGAGATGGGAGAAGGAGTGGATATACAACGATGACATCACCATGCTGTGCTAGGGCGTCTTTTGATTGGAATCACTTTAGGTGCCCGATTCCCAGTCTATCCTTTGAATGGGGACCAAGGTATGAGTTTCGAGCAGGATTCACGGACACGCCCGATACCTGCTCGACAGACATGTCTTCCAGCGAGATCAGTTGATCCTGCTTGAAGAAAGGCATCCACGGCTAGGTTTATTTATAGATTAGAGCACAATCGAGCATGGTGAACGTGCATGTTGCTCGGTTGTGCTCTAATCTATTAAAAGTCGAGCTGTAGGTGGACACATTTTAACTGTTTTCTTGTACTTGAGCACTTTTATCCCTTTGTGACTTTTAAGGTGCTCCAACCAATCTTCAGGGGGTTCTTGAATCACATATCTCTAATAAAATAACATCATGCAGACATCACCAGTAAGGAAAGTACATAAGTATATAGGTTCAAATGTATTGTTGGGTGTCAGTGTGGGTAATCACATATCTAAAAGCATACATGGCGTGACCCAGTAGATAGCTCAGTTGGGGACCACCATGGTTGGGGAGTTTAATGGAGAATGGAGAGCCTCAAGGTATAGACCAGCGAGCCACCTCAGCATGGCAACCATCTAATGGAGGGGTTAAAATATCAGGCTGCTCCAGATTGAAGTGTGTAAATGTTATTCATCTAAATAAAAGGTTCACTGTGGTAAGTGCAGTGGTGCATTGAATAGGGGGGATGGGTCAGAATATGTTTTGGGATGTGTGTGGAAGGGTAGAATATTGTTGTTTGTCATTTAACTTGGTTATTAATAGAGATTGTAATTATATTTATGAGTATTTTTTGTGCTATGTTCCCAGGCCCACACAAGTACTGTGGCCATTATGAGTGGTTCTCCCCATGGGGTTGGATATTTAAAATATTTGATAGAAAACGCCAATGTTCTATAACAGGGAGATCTTGCTCGAACTCAACCCAAGGTCTATTGTTTCTCACGTATGAACTCTCCAAAAAGTGACAGAAATGTGTGTGTTTCATTATTTTATATGTGATAGTCTAGATCAAGTTCTGTTTGTGGCTGAACAACTTCTGAACGTCCGGCCTCTAATGGTCATTGTGATTATTTAATAAATAAATCATTTTATAAACCACATCATTCCTGTCATTAAAGCAGACTTGGCATTAACTTTACTGAATTAACACATTTACAAATGATTTTTAAGGCCATTTCACACTATATGCGTTGCGTTTTACTGCAAACGTTTTTACATAGACAACCAATGTTAGGGTGCGTCTACACTGAGGAATTCTGCGCGGTTTTCCCTCGCGTTGACCGCAGGGAAAACCATGCAGTGCAGCCGCTCCCTGTAAACCCCTATTGGAAATGACGTGCCAATCTATACTGGGGGCAGCACAACAGCGGGCACGGATTCAGAAGGCCCAACCGGGCGTTCTGGATCCGGGTGCATCCCGCGACGCACAGGAAGCACATACTGTGTGATACACATAAGGCCAATAGTAAGTATAGGGCGCAGTATTGCTGACATGGCGAATACAGTGTCCTATAGCCCCTGAAAACAGCGGGTAAACTGCGGGCAGATGCTGTGGACATGCACACCTCGGCGTGTCCATAACGCCCCCGCGGTTTAAGAGGCGGCATAGTGTAGACCCAGTCTTACCATTCACACTAAATGCATTGCGTTTTTCAAAACACAGTGTTTCCACATGCGTTTTTAAAAACTCACTTAAAAACTCAAAAATGTATGCATTTTGTATATATGCAGAAATGCATGCCTTAAAAAATGCATATAATGTGAAATTACCCTCAAGCTTACAGGTTGCACCCAGGTAGCCTAGGTAAGAAAGCCTGCCATACCTAAGTTACAGGGAGTTTAACAGCAATCAAAGAGTAATCACATATAGTAAGTAAAATAAGTATGTGTTTAAATATACACAATCATATAGCCATACCAACATGCTACATTACAATTAAAAAAGCCTTGTGCTTGACTCAATGCATTTCACAATGTTTAAGTCACTTCTTCAGGAGATTTGCATGGTTCTGGTGCTACAGGTTCAACCCCCCCCCCCCCAAAAAAAAATACATAAGTCACCAAATCCTATGAATCAGTTAATACATTCGCTTGCAAAGGAGACATGTACCTTCTGATTTGGCGCACTGCAGCTAGGTCCATTACCGTTTGGAACCCCTGTTGGGGAACGGGGAGCAAATCTGATCAAAATGAACTTCCAACTGTATTCTGCGATATATATCGAAGGAAGCGGGAACAAAAGTGAGAAACATGTATATATCTACTCTCTAAATAAAGATTTAATTAAGTTAATGTGAATATCCAAGTGTAAAAAAAAGAATAAAAATCCTACAAATCAAATTCTGTACCCCTTTTAACGAAAATGAAAAAAACAACTGCCAGGGAGGTCATAATTAAACAAACCTCAGCTATATTTCAGTCAAAATATGGAGACCTTGGTGTGAAGACACTCTGTATCCCCTCTGCTAATTGAGCACTGCAAAGAGCAGAGATAGGGCGAACCTTTGGACTCCTCTTGGCATATTAAATGCTCAACAAATGGATGGGAGTCTTTTCACCAAAGTGACAATGTCTGTAATCAATACTATACAATGCTCACATGTGGCCAACATCCCAAAAATAATTAAAAAGATGAAGGGATAAACCTATCATCAATATTTGTTTTACCCTGATTTAACAGGGGCAAGGGGACTTAATCCTCCTGGGCATTATGCACGGGCAATCGTTGCGGAGCACAACATGCTCCGCCGCAATTTCCTACCTGCCAGGAGGTCCCATGCATAACTCTGGCGTCACTGGAGACACTGGAGTTATGCTAGGAAAAGGTAATGCCCCTCCATTTACATGGTTGTCACCAACCCCCACCCCCTTCGCGTCACTGGTGACGCGATCTGGGGCAGACCAGGAAGCATCGGCATACATGCATACATGGAATCCAGCGGACAGGTGAGTCTTTCCATAATTAATTTGGACCAAACACCCAGGAGGTTAAAGACCAAGATTGACAGAATAAGTGAAATACAGTTAATAGTCACAAAAAAATTCTAAAGGTCACCACACAATCATATATGCATTTGCTGTCACCATAGTGATCTCTTGTACATAAAAAGATGGAGATAAGGTATCCAATGATGAGTAGTTTCTTTAACTAACAACATGGATCAGTTCTAAATACAAATAACAACATAGGGTGTATCAGTCAGATATATAATAATAATCAATGATTTTAGGATGCATGAGGTCACCCATATATATATATATATATATATATATATATATATATATATATAAAGCACAGCTGTAAAAGCAAAAACTACCACATTGGGGATTTCAGTAGGGAATAGATAATATTAAACCTAAGAAACATAACATTTGTCAGTGCTTTTTTGGAGTTAAGTATGAACAATTAAAATGCTATGCAATGGACACATACACACACGCGCATCAGCATGACTTTGTAACGTAATGTCAATGCAGTTAGCTGTGTTGGCGAAATGCAAAGGTGTATAAAGGTATCCACTGAATAAGCATTGCTGCTTGGACACGTTTTTCATGGTTCTTTTCCAGCTTAATAATGCTGTGGTAAAAATGCAGCATTTAAGGGCCTTTACACACAAGCCCAAATGCCCCGCCAGTGTGAAAGGTACATAGATTTTTATATATTTTAAATATTAATGCTAGCTATGCTGTGTTGTGGAACTATACTGCACCCGAAGCGCGGATAGTGTGAAAGGGCCCTTACTCAACAAAAATGTACCTGCGTTTTTGGATGCTTTAGTGCAAAACATGCCCATACACCAAACTAAGATGAGCCCTAAGATAAAAATGTTCTACAATGATTGAAGATAAACTGATAAGCTGTTGTATAAGTATATTTAAAGCTCTAATGAAGCCGGTGGATGGAAAACATTCAAGGTGGGAAATCAAATGAATGAATGCACCATCACCATCATCTAGGTGAGGTTTTTTACACAAACTAAAAAAGGATATATGGAACCATATATTGGAATATATATGATGGGGGGTTCAGAGGTGCTTCTTGAATTGATCAATCTCAACAAATCAAATCATTAAAAAAACGTATTTTATTTGTTATATCTCAAAATATTTTTATATCTGTAAACAATGTAAACAGTGTGTGGGTCTTCTTGACAAAGTCCCAATAGAAGGTCACCCTGACATACAATTTTAAACTATCCCTGTGGGGATATACGTATATATGTGTAAATTGGATACATAATAAGAAAGGTGGAACAGGGGTCACATGTTTATAGGGTGGCCCTTTTTTCACCTTTGCTAGAGACCAAGTTTCTCTTTTAGTGAGTTTGAGTGTTGGAATTGGTATGACTTTTTTTGTCATTGAATTATGAATTTTTGTATATACTCTGTTTGAGATATTACAAATAAAATATGTTTTTTTAATGATTTGATTTGTTGAGATTGATCAATTATAGAGGCACCTCTGAAACCCCCATCATATAAAGCATCATCTATGGATAATGTTTAGAACTGGAGCTTTTGGTAACCATTTACTCTACATAGTCTCTGAGATTAACAATACAAAATAAATGTAATATATTTAATATTTAAAATTATATGTTATATATTTATTTACTAACATTTTTAAAATACAGCAATGCAGAAGATTGTCTGTGTTTAGAATATATAGTGTATTAAATGAGGAGATTCGACGACGCCCTTTGAGGACTGTCGCCACACATGCATTATGGGAGTTGTAGTCTAAAAGGCATCTCCGTCCAGTTTTGTTTCTCCTACCAGCACTACATTTCCCATCAACCACCGCTCAGGTATCCCGCGACGCTTTACTGTCTGTTTTTTTATGTCAAGAAGTCTGACACTCAAAATGTGAGCGTAGTCACATTCTCCTGTGAAGGATGAGCGGTAACTGACATTCGGTTTCTGGAAAAATACTCACGTTTAGTAAGCACGGGGCTGTTTATCTTGGGGAATGACGTCATCGTCGAGCGACAAGCACTGGATCAGCATGGCAGGGTAATGGATGGAAGTAGATATAAGCTGTTGGACTACAATCACCAGCATGCCTGAGTAACTGCTGTAGAGGCTCTGGGTGCCTGAATGTGTTGTAGATTATATACAGAGAGGCATATTTACTACATGTCCCGGCATGGAATTTCTAACGCCACAGTCTGCCCTGGATTGTATTGGGCCATACAGAGAGAGTATTTTCCCAACCCAAGAGCCAAAACAAGTCTCACCATGACAGGATTCACTCCTATACTGTGCCCTGTCTTGTAATTAATTATATAGGGTCAGCTGGTGCCCCTAACTCTAGAGGCACTACAACACCCAGCAAGCCGGGATCTTACACCACAGTCAGCCCTGGCTTGTACTGAGCCACACACTTAGGCTATATCCCCACGTAGGCAAGTAATCGTGTGCGGCAATCGCTGTGGATTGCAGATTTATTTGAATGGGCTTGTCCCCACTTCAACTAATGGCTGCCACCACGTGTGGACGTGGTTGGACACGCAATCAGAATCGCGGGGGACGAGCAATCGCAATTTTTCTGCCCTGATCGAATCCAAAAATCCCGTTCATTCTCTATAAGTGCAATTTTTTTTCCACGGGGTGATTTTTTTTAAAAGCACCTGGTCAATCATCCGTGATCACAGCGCACGATTGAAATTGCGCCAGCCCCCGCGGCTGATCACCTTGGTGGGTAAATAGCCTTATTGTTAGCACTTGTCCAGCTCTAGAGGCACCACAAGTTTACCCAGCTTACAGTTGATCAAATAATAAAGTGCATGGTCAGATGGAGAACCCATTGGAATTTGCAGCTAAGTGACCCAATAAAAAAAGATGAGTTATCTTGAAAAATGTTGTGTAAGGGAACACAATGTGTATGCTGGAGAAGGTTATGGGGGTGCTGTTCAGATGAATACCTTATGCTGCAGCCCACCCTCGATATACCGTATTTTTCGGCGTATAAGACGACTGGGCGTATAAGACGACCCCCAACTTTTCCAGTTTAAATATAGAGTTTGGTATATTCTCGCCGTATAAGACTACCTCTCTTCCAATGCACACCAAATAAAAAAATTTATGTCGACTCTGACTTTCAACCCACAGATCTCCAACACCCTTAGAAGTCTGATCTTTTTTTGTATTAGTAAGGATAGGATAAGTGAAAGCATGTATGCAGCAGAGTAGTGCTTTATGCTAATAGGGAAGCAATATTTTATAGGGGGCTTTTAGTAGGAAGGATTGTGCTCAGGGACCTGAAAATTTGCATGGATGTAGTCTCAGGGGTTAACTAGTAAACCACAAAATTTCAAGGTTCTACCATGCAGGGATTTAAAGATATATGTGTTCAATGTAGGCAAGTTAAATGTTGCATATAGGAGTATATCTCTCTGGTGATAAAGGAGCATTGTCTGATACCTGGATATAACTTATAAGTGGTGTAGATAGAGGGGTGAAACTCGGGGTGTAAGTAGTAGTAGGGGAGCATTACTGACACTGAAAGTTTCATCATTATACTATTAATGGTTTTCGTGCTATGAATGTTCAAAGTTATAAGTTTTGTTTCTACAGCAGGGGAGAGGGTGTGTTCTCTGGAGAAGCATCCCATAGCCATGGTAACACTGCTGTTTTGGTTTCCAATGTCTCTGCTTCTGTTAGCCAGCACGTAGCCCAGGGAGCACAGTTCGGGAGCAGACCTACTAGCTCTCTTAGATGGTCCCCTGCACCCCCCTGCCAGCCACATCCGGCGTATAAGACGACCCCGACTTTTGAACACATGTTCCTGTGTTCAAAAGTCGTCTTATACGCCGGAAAATACATTAAATGGTTGATTAAATTGTTATAAAAATTACCCCAGCTTCTGTTATGCTCATCCAGGGTGCTTGACACCAAAAGGCCTTGTGGGATCCTGTGAAACACTAATGGTCATTTCTCACCAGCAGCACTGCGTTGTGTACCATCAACGCCCACGTTAATGCTAGCGTGCACTTTTATTTTTCAGATTGAGAATAGCAGCTTTGGGTGGAGTTAATCTGTAGTATGCACGGTCATTGTTTAGCATTTGGAAATGTGACATGTTGTCCATTGATGTACCGTAGGTCGTGGACAACAGATGATATTGCAGCATTATGCTATGATCATTACCGGACCAAGTTACCAAAGCAAGGCCAGCCTGACACAAGTAGAGAGTGGACCCTGCTGGCAGCTGTTGTACAAGTGGAGACTGCACAGGGAAAGGAGAGCACCAAGAAAGGTGTGTTATATTTCTGTTACAAAGATTTTAATTAGTTTTTCCAAAAATCTGAAATACAAAACATAGATAAATGACACGTAGTATCCAACATTGACACAATAACCTGTCACGAGGTACCAAAACAATGTAAAGATTTAAGGTTCGAGAATCTAATGCGGTCATGCAGAACCCAAAACCAACCAGGGTTTCCATCCAAGGTATCGAAGGGGAATCAATAGTGCAAAGTGGTGCGCATCGATTCACTGGGCAATCGACGAACGCTGGAATGCAGCGTGGTGACATCATCGTGGCGTCACCACGCTGCGCTCAAGCATTCATTGATCAAGTGGGTCTCGACCTGTGTATGGGGACCTATAGTAGTGCAGTCCAGCTACAAACGATCCAATAGGGGTAACAGGTCACAAAAGATACCAAACCATTAAGCTGCCCATACAGTTCTTTGTTGGTAGATCCTTTAGATCTACCAACAACTATGTAGTTATTTTCATATATAACATAAAGGCCAGAGGTATATAGTACCATTGATTTTTGTGCCACACCCCGAAAATTCTATAGAACACCAAAAGCAAAAAGAGATGGGCTTTTAAGGCACTGGACTCGTATATACAGTAAACAATCAAGTGTTTATTAAACAAAAACAAGGCCAACCGATACCAATCAGGTTGGTCTATGAAATGTACATGAATATGTCAGTCATATTATTGGAAAAATACAGCACCATACTCCTCTTGAATTTCTTGTACCAATATGTTTCGCCCGATTTATGGGCTTCTTCAGGATACACAAGTATGTAGGTAGTTTTTCTAAAATGAATTAAATATACAATTATAACGTAATAATTACAAAACATAAAAGTACAATATACTTTTATACAATATACTTGTTTACACTTTGGTAGTTTTGCTGTCATGAACTGCAGCAATAATAATATATTTAAAAAATCAGTAAAGGTTTGTTGGAGACAACCTGATTTTTGAAATATATTATTATTGCTGCAGTTCATGACGGCAAAACTACCAAAGTGTAAACAATGTGGGTATCAATAACAGAGGATACAATAGTGAATGATTGCATATATTGTACTTTTATGTTTTGTAATTATTACGTTATAATTGTATATTTAATTCATTTTAGAAAAACTACCTACATACTTGTGTATCCTGAAGAAGCCCATAAATCAGGCGAAACATGTTGGTACAAGAAATTCAAGACGAGTATGGTGCTGTATTTTTCCAATAATATGACTGACATATTCATGTACATTTCATAGACCAACCTGATTGGTATCGGTTGGCCTTATTTTTGTTTAATAAACACTTGATTGTTTACTGTATATACGAGTCCAGTGCCTTAACCTCCCTAGCGCACTGCTGAGGTCCAGATTTCTGTACCAAAAGCACACCATAGACTTTAACCAATTTTTTCTTTATGTTGTAGGCCTGTAACTAACCAAAATCTGTCCGTACACGGGTCTAATAGACATCCTGAATATAATAATGTGTAAAAAACGAACAATTATGTAAAAAAATGTAAATTTTTTATGTAATAAAAATAAATAAATAATAAAAGGTATCAATTGGTGATGAAATCTCTA
>CM070041.1:9629183-9655418 GCA_036250615.1 Ptychadena robeensis
GGGGGGGGGGGCATAGAAATATTTCAGGGCACAGCTAGGGGGCTGAGGAAAGGATAAGCAGGAAGCCAAGCATGGACCGCATGCAATGTGTGGGTCTCTGTGTTTCCATGTGTGTTTGTCTCTGTAAATGATTCATGTTACTGCATGAGTGTAGTATGTGTGTCTCTATGTGAATGATGAATGTATCTGTATGATTAGTGTGTGTATGTATGATTCATGTCTATGCATGATTGGCATGAAAACAAAACAAAGTTGTATGAATTGTATATTTAATGAAAAGTCTCAGGGACATTTCACATATTGTATCTAATGTATCCAACTGTCCTCTCATTCAATCATTGCCATCTCCATTCTATATTGTATCTAATGTACCCAACTGTCATTTCCTCCAATCACTGTCATCTCCATTCTATATTGTATCTAATGTACCCAACTGTCCTCTCCTTTAATCATTGCCATCTCCATTCTATATTGTATCCAATGTACCCAACTGTCATTTCCTCCAATCACTGTCATCTCCATTCTTCATTGGAGGAAATTACAGTTATGTACATTAGATACAATATTCACACAGCTAGGGGGCTGAGGGAGAAACAAGCATGGACTAGTTGTCTTTATGTGAATAGTTCATGTCACTGCACAAGTGTGCATGTGAATGATTAATGTTTCTGTATGATTAGTGTGTGTATGTATGATGCATATAAATGCATGATTCTATTTCTAATTATGTGAAAACTAAATAAAGTTGTGTGAGTTTTTTTTACATAACGTTTGAGGGACATTTCACACTAGTACACAATACTGCAACACAAAGGGAAGTGGCCGTCAATCTGAAACGGTGTAGTTTGAAGGGAGGGGAGGGGGGTTCTCGATAATGTTCTTATCTAGAAAGGGGGGGGGGGCCTAAAGAGAAATGCCCTAAATGGTGATACAAATACAATTTGTATTATAGTGTTAAGGCTGCCATACACAGCCCAAGTAGGTCAGACAGACCTACTCCGATATGCACCGGAGTGCAAACGTGATGACGTCATCACGTTTGCACCCCGGTGCATTATGGGGCCCGTTCAGTCGGCTGGCACCCTTTGTGTGCTGGCCATAAGCTTCAATGAAGACGCCGGTCTTCATTGAAGCTTATAGCATCGGCTTGCATCCGCCAGAGAATACGGACATGTCTGTTCTCTGGCCGGCCGAGCTGTGGGACGACAGGGATCTGTCGCCCCATGTGGGCACATGCCGATTAGCGGCCGATTTTTAACCTGACCGACGGCGCGAGCGCGCACGCCCGTCGGTCAGGTTAAAAATCGGCCGCTTATCGGCATGTGTATGGCTAGCATTAGACCTTCATTAATTTGGTGGAATCTTTTTGTGGACATCCTGTGGATGATGTGTGATTTCTGGCCAGTAACGGACAAGCTAGCGGTAAGGGCTTGTTTCCACTTGTGCGGAAGCCCGCGGTTGACTACAGGGCGGACGAAACTGCGCCCATGTAGCTGAATGGGTTAGTCCCCGGCCGTGGTCGACCGAGTTTTTTACCGCGGTCCGCGCTATTCCGTGGCCGCCCAGCACTGACCGCGGCCATAGAGGTGAATGGCCCCAGCTAGGTTCTTAGTGGGGGCGAATCTAAGCGGCTACAAGTGGAAAAAAGCCCTAACTCTACTGTGGACGCTAACTGTGTGACTTTTCTTGCAAAAGGAGTTTGCTTCCACCTCATAAATCATCCTGGAAGTCTTCTTGTCAGGTCTGTCTGGTTGGACGCTGTATATTCTGATGACAAATGCTGGGGATAGCAAATTCTCTTAGAAATAGTTCATGGAGATGCACATAATGAATTTTACTGTCTGATTGGCTGAATCTGTTTTTGTCTACATAAGATACAGTGAAAGGAATATGACCAGCAAAGCGTAACATGATTCCTCATCTCCAGATATGGATTACTATGAGTAGAATAATAATGCTGATGTGTGTTCCCTGGATTCCTGTAACCTGAACGATTAAATGAGAAATGTACTGTTTATGGGTTTGTCCTCTCATAGACCTGTTCATCTTTCCTAGGTGATATTCTCCAGGACAGCCATGCAGAGATAATTGCGAAGCGCAGTTTTCAGAGGTAAGCAATGTATTCTGCCCATCCCTGTAATTTGTCGGTCAGCTACTGGAACACAATGTTCTACATTATATGCAGTGAAGTCTGGATTATGGGAAATGGCTTTTGATCAGCGGAGCCTAAAGTACTGCGTAGGCCATCACATGGCTTGCTGATGTTATTCGATTGGCATAGAACGTTCTAGACTTTAAACCTTTATAAGCTCAGCATAATGCAAGTTTGTTAACCCTGTGTTTGAATTCTAAAAGTACATGAAAGTGATCTATAAATCTAAACTCTACGAAGATATTAGACAAACCTGATTTTGACCTGGAATTAACCATGTTGAGGTCAGATCAGAAGAGAAAGAGCAGTAAAAGGAGCTATTCAGTAAAGTTCAATTCTCATGTGCAACTATGCTGATAGATCAGATAGATAATGAATGCAGTCTGCTCACAGGTAAGACAAGATCTGTAAGTGTTGCCTAATGCTAGGCATACACTTACCGACCCACGCCGATATCTTCCTCCGATATCTTCCGGGATGCTAAACGTCATCACGTCATCACGTTTAGCCTCCCATTGCATTCTGGGGCCCTTCAATCGGGCGGGCACCCTTTGTGTGCCGGCCATAAGCTGCGATGAAGACGCCGCTGCATTGCAGCTTATGGCATCGGCTCCCATCGGCCAGAGAAGATCGGACATGTCCGTTCTCTGGCCGGCCGAGAAGTGGGGCGACAGGGATCTGTCGCCCCATGTGGGCACATGCCGATTAGCGGCCGATTTTTAACCTGACCGACGGCGCGAGTGCGCATGCCCGTCGGTCAGATTAAAAATCGGCCGCTTATCGGCATGTGTATGGCTAGCATAACTCTAGCAGAGGAACAGTAGGGGCTTTGCTGTCTTGCACAAAGTAAACAATTTTTTTCATTTGTGAGTGCATGACAAAAAGTTCTTTCTTTAAGGTCGCCATACAAAGGTCAATTTATTAGCGATCAATTGCCGATTGTTTGACGATCCAATCTTTCCAGGCGATCGTGGAATCAGCAATTGATCGGATCGGGAATAGATGCAACACCACCTTGGGAATCCGATTTGTGGCTGATTTGGGCATGAGCCAATCTCCAAAATGACCGATTCCACAAAATCCATCGATCGGAGAGGCTGCTGCATAGGGCTATTTGGGTCCATCAATGCACTCCGATTGCCAAACCATCGACCAACATTTTTAGTCTATTCCGATTTTTTGGGGTCGATCGTGCAGGGTGATCAAAACCCAATTGATTGCTGATCGATTGCCGATTGAACTCGTGAACACGTGCAGTGATCGATCGGTCAAAAATCGAGTGGAAAATCGACCTGTACCTCTAGGTATCCTTCCTCTGTGAGCAAGTATACTTAGTGCTTTAGAGTATTGGGTCAATTATATTCTGCCAATGTGACAGCACTGGCACATAGGTATTGATTGCTGATGCACCAAGGGATGTTAAAAAGATCACCATGTCATGTTTCAATGAAGGCTAAAAGTTTCAAAACAACTTTAGAAATCACACCCTAGAACAGGGGTGGGCAAACTTTTTAACTCGTGGGCCACATTTGCTTATAAATAAAGGGGCCGGACAAAGAGCCTGTAATGGCCGACCCGCCATAGTTGTGCCGATTCCATGCATTGCCAGCATCACTAATGATGTGTAACAGGTGACGTGTGACGGGGACGGTGTTATCTTCTTACATTTCCGGCACTTAAACAGAAATCCTCATTCATTGCAATGATCAGAGATAATTCTTAGAAACCTCCTGGTGTCACCATGAGGATGTGCCCACAGTGTCATGATCACGTCACTGCATCATCCCCGAAACAACATTTGGACACCTCTAGGCATTTTATGCACTCATTGCACAAAACAAGTGTAGGGGAGCATATTTTCAACAAGGTGACAAAGAGCCGGAAAAAAAACTAAACGAGCCGTATCCGGCCCCCGAGCCTTAGTTTGTCCATCCCTGCCCTAGAATGTATTTAGTATTTTAGTGATTGGGTTGACCCTTTTTATTTCAATACTCAGTACTCAATACTCAATACTATGCCACAAATGTCATACTCTTCTGTCACCAGAAGGGGGCACACTCTTACTAACACAGCAAATGCGTGGACTGCTGGGACCAGGTAGAGCAGGCTGAAAACTCTAGTTATGACTGTCAGTGTTAGGACCCATGAATTCCACAGGTAAGCTTCCCTTTTGATATCTGTTTGTATTATCAGACTATAAAAGACAGAATCAGCAACTTCTGGAGGCTGTATAACCAGATTACTGTCTGCTCTATAAAATCTATATTCATCCATAAAAACCCTTATTTTAAAAACTCTTTTTTTTGTAAGATGCTCCTACACTGTAAAACTGCCTATCCTGTCCTATGGCCATAGACACTACAGGGGTTCTTATTATGAACTTTGAAAGTTATATGCCTGTATTAAGGGTCGTTTGTAGCTTAGACCACATCATAACACATAGAGAGACAACCAGTATGTAAAATGATAAAACACTGCTGAAATATATCTAAACATGTGCTTGGCAGAGGTAGCCTGACTGCCATAAGGTACTGAGATAAGATCTTCAGACCCCTTGTGAGACCATATGCTGGTGCGGTTGGCCCTGGGTTCCTCTAATGCAAGATAATGCTAGACCTTATGTGGCTGGAGTGTCAGTAGTTCCTGCAAGACGAAGGCATTGTTGCTATGGACCGGCCACCCGTTCCCCAGACCTGAATCCAATAGAGCACATCTTGGACATCATGTCTCGCTCCATCCACCAACGCCACATTGCACCATAGACTGTCCAGGTGTGCAAGGAGATTCCTTAGGAGACCATCTGCCACCACATCAGGAGCATGCCCAGGTGTTGTAGAAAGGTCATACAGACACGTGGAGGCCACACACACTACTGAGCCTTATTTTGTCTTGTTTTAAGGACATTACATCAAAGCTGGATTTTGATAATTGTTTTTGTGATTTTGTTGTCAGCACATTCAACTATGTGAAGAACAAAATATTTATTAAGAATATTTCATTTATTCAGATCTATGTTTGTGTACCAATTACTTTTTGTGAGCAGTGTATTTTAGCCTTCTCGTCCTCAGATGTGACAACTGCATTAGGTGACAACTTATTGTGATACATCTTCAGTTGAGCAGTGTTGTCACTCTAAACAGAACATTTAAAGACTACACAGGCGGAGAAAAGTTTTTTTTTTTAAATAATTTGTTTATTAATTTTATGAAGAGTAACATAAAAACATAAAATAATTATTTGTACATCAAAGCAAATAGCATAGGAGCAAAGCAAATGGGGGTTACAATTCTTAAGCTGGGTATACACGTAGCAATTCCCACACGATCCGATGCCGTGCGCGCTCCCGCATCCCTTAAGGATCAGGTCGTGCAGAAATTGGATGCAGCAAATGACGAGGATTTGGCTGAAATTGTTTTGTCGGATCGCACAGAGATCCGTCAGGACGGTAAATTTAAGCCCGATCCCATTAGTTCGGCTGGGGACGGCTGGGGACGGCTGCCCCCAGCCAAAGTAATAAGCTGCAGATGCAGAGTGCTGTCCGATTCTCGGCACTAGCAGGCGGGCGTGATGACGTCATAACGCTGCTCCTAGTGCAGAGAATCGGATAAGGAATAGATGGTACATCGTACCGTGTATTCCCAGCTTTATACATCTATATATAGGGGGAAGAAGGGCTTGTGAAAAAATAGGGATTTTGGTCCATATAAATTCAGCAATACAATGTCCAGGCTGAGAGGCACAAATTTGTCCCCATCACCACCAGTTTTGATCTGAAGATGTCAAACTATATATTCAAAATGACTATATTTAAGCAGACTAAAAGGCAGAATACACAGGTAACCGTCTAGGTTTAAAGACACTATAGACACCAGAAATTTATTATCTTAAGAGTTTTTTTTCAAATGCAGTTCAGGAACTCTGTGGTGTGCTGGTGGCACCCCTGGGAGGGGGTATTTCAAGGGCCATTTCACACCCTAATGTTGAAGAATTTCAAGCTGAGAGGGAGACATGGAAGACTTCTTTTGTTTGCTAGGTTTGATTGCTGTGTCAATGTCACATTCTTAGGAGGATTCTTAACATAACAATGCCTCCCATTCTGATGGAACTCCAACCTGCTTTAGGCACTGGTGACATTAATATGACATATTTTCATCCCCAACCTACAAAAAGGGTCATGTTTTGTTAGGCAGCTCAGTAACATGATTAGATTTATGTACAAAAGTGGTTAGCCAAGGTTTGGAAAAAATGCCCCCCTCCTCCAAGAAATGGAGATTTGCATGTTTTTTCCATCCAGGGTGGGATAACAAACAGTAAAGCAGGGTACAGATGTGGGGATATGGGTCAAATCGATGGCCGGTTCGAGCACCGTGCACGCTCACGACCAACTATCTGACCCACATAATCTGCCCCTTGTGCTGTTTTCGAGCAGGACAAATTAATCTCGAAAACAGCCTTATCGCACATGACCGTAAATATGGCCGATGTCCAATGCTTTGCCTAGAGACCGCGGGTCTCCAGGCAAAGCTTCAGCTGAGCTGGGAAGAGAGCAGAACTGTCTCTCCCCGGCTCCTGCAATATCTGAGTGTACATCGGACGGCTCCAATATCGCTTAATGTAATTTTAAGTCACAGTCTTATCATCCTTGTCTCTGCCAGCTGAGTGCTGGTCCTGGGCTGATCTTATTGTTTCCCCTTTCATCATCTTCATGATTGGGATTGGGAAGTAGCTGGAGTGCACGCCAACATTCCACTGCAGACAAGGAGACGGAGTCTATACTGGTTATGCAGCAAGATAAAACTCCCTGACATAAACCCCAAAATCATTTCTGTCCACCTGTGTTTTGGTAGCTGGAGAAAGAAGGGTGGCATTACCACTGATCCCACCCCGCTAGGGAAAGGATCATGTTGGGATTGGCCGTCTCATAAAGCTGCATCAATACACATACTGGGCACTTTCTTTATTGTGATGGCTACCTTATTGGGGCTCTATAGAGCCCTTTATATAGTCACAGTTGTCTGGGCTATACGCATTAGACATGTAGTCCAGAGAAGAAACCCTTGTATAGACATGAGGATGCACTTCAAATTTAAGGTTTGAGGATTGATTTGCCCGGTCAAAAGCCCCCATACACCTTACAATCTTTCCATACTATTTCTGTACAATGAAATTTTGTTCTACCAAAACCATAAGGAGCTTTCTAATCCTTCCAATCACAATGTATTCTATCAGGGAGGACCCGGCACTACATAACAGTGATATATACATTCCAATCACTATGTATTCTATCAGGGAGGATCCGGCACTACATAGCAGTAATATATACCTCCAATCACTATGTATTCTATCAGGGAGGACCCGGCACTACAAAGCAGTAATATATACCTCCAATCACTATGTATTCTATTAGGGAGGACCTGGCACTACATAGCAGTGATATATACCTTCCAATCACTATGTATTCTATCAGGGAGGACCCAGTACTACATAGCAGTGATATATACCTTCCAATCACTGTGTATTCTATCAGGGAGGACCCAGCACTACATAGCAGTGATATATACCTTCCCATCACAATGTATTCTATCAGGGAGCACCCGGCACTACATAGCAGTGATATATACCTTCCAATCACTATGTATTCTATCAGGGAGGCCACTATACTAAACAGTTGTTGGTAGATATAATGGAGATTGTGTGGACTAATCTTAAGGTGTATGGGGGGCTCAAGAGTGCTGTTTTTTCAGATTTTTTTTTCCAGTACAGATCCACTTTAAGAAAGAATTTTGGGCCTGGAGTACTCCTTTTAATGCCAACTATCCTGGTTGTAATGGAAACATCATGAACATTAATAACACTATAAAACTTGCACGTCTCGCTCTCTCTCTTGAGCATTTGTCAAAGTCGGACATCAGTAAGTCATGTGATCGCCCAGAACGCCCGGCCACTATTTTTGGCTGTGAAATGTGTTGTGTTGGCAGCCAGTAAGATTGTAATAAATGCCAGGAGAAAGTATTAACCTGGATTATGCTTCTTTCTTGGGCCAGGTACCTCCTCCATCAGCTTTCCCTGGCACTGACGAAGACCCAGGACAGCGTCCTTGTTCCTGGAAGTGAGAGCCGAAAGTGGACTATAAGAGCGGGGGTCTCCTTTGTGTTCTTCACCAGCCACACACCTTGTACGTGTCTCATCGGAGTTCTTACTATATGGCAGCACTTTATTCAAACAGGTTTTTTTTTTGTTGTATTTAAAAAGAATTGATGTTTTTGTTTTGTTATAAGCAGTAAAAGGAAAGCATACTTATATATGCGCCGTTCTTATATAGAGTGTGTATATATTTATACTCAGGGGTGCACATAAGTGGTACTCTGGTACCAAAAATGTACTATGCGTACCTGCATTTTTGTTACAAAGCTCATATGCGTACTAACAACTTGGAGGCGCTCCGTGTCTGGGCGGCCGCAGCTAAATGTATACAATTTATGTCACTTGGATAACTGCAGGGAAACATGAATAACTATGAAAGGTTGCCGTTAGGGGTGTAACATTGGGAATGTAAATGAATAATCCAAAAAAAGATTGGACTTCTAAGGGTGTTGGAGATCTGGGGGATGAGTCATAGTAGGCATATGTAAGAGTAAAATCTGACAAGAAAAAAGCACTGTGTGACAGCTGGAATGTGACTGTGAAAGGTTGACATTTAGACTGCAGGTAGTCTCAGGGGTTAGTTACTAAGCCAGAAAATTTCAGGGTTGCACTACTGAGGTATGAGATCTGGGGGTTCAAACGTGTTGTACTGTGAGAGTAACATGTGACCCAAAGTCAGCTGGTGACAGTGAGGGAGACAGCTAATTGGAGGCTCAATCAGGAACAGGGAGGTCCATCTGCAGCAGAACCTACCATGCAGGAGGCTGATGCAGAGGACAGTGAGGAAGACCACATACATATGGAGTGAGTAACAAACAACATCTCATCTGAGGAGCTTACTAAAAAAGTTATGGGCACCCCTGTTTATATTACATGTTTTACTTGCAGTCAGCAGATGGAGAGCTCAGTTCAACTGCAGGAACCCTGTTGTGAATAACCCTCTTTTAGCGAAACTCATGAGAGAATAGGCAAATGAGGATGTTATTAACAGTTTTATAAACAAAGAATCCCTCCATCATTTTAAATCTGCAGCTTTCATGAAAATGTTACCTTTTGAGATGATCCAACCATACTGGCTTTCCTGTGGGGATAATGAATAACTGTGCCCAACACCAAGTTGTCCCTATGTGTTGTTTTACTGGCGCACAAGCTTTGTATGGAGACAAAGAGTGATGGAGAGTGATCATGTCAACACACATCATCCAGGCATGGTCACCATCCTATACCTGAGAAATGCCATGCAGCTGCCAGTGAAGTGCATGCTGAGATATTATCCTGCATGTTCCAGGGTTTTTTTGCTGCCTGTCCCCAAAGGGATGATTTGATCAGATGACCATTATCACCAGAAGGTAAATGATGAACAATCCACAATTTCACGCCAAGACAGGAGTGGAGGGGAGATTTTCCACTGGGGACACCTGTTCTTATTGGGGGTTGATTCCTCTGAGTAACAGAAATGTATATCATACTCGCTGATTGGGCAAGCAGTAGTTTCTGTTTTGGGGGGAACCATAACATTTTAGGTAGAGAAGGGGCCTTCGTTTCCTGTTACTACTAGATCTTTGCATTAATGAACTCTGAGCTGCCATTTTCACATTTGAACCCCTTTCTCATCAGGTGGTGATGCTTCGATAATCCCCATGAGTCCCTCAGAAGATCAACTGTGCCCCACTTCTGTTGTGTCAGAGAAGACTTCATTGGACACCAATTCTGTGGATCCAGGCTGTAAGCGGAAGAGGGGTGACTATGATCCTTCCTCGGGTACCAAGAAAGTTAAACAAGATGGAGATGAGTGTACTGACCAGTCACGTGACCAGGAAGATAGTCAGATGACAAACTGTGGCACCACACCTATAGTGGCAGATGTATACAGGACAGGAGCTAAGTGTGTGCCTGGTGATGCCCAGGATAGCCATAAGTCTGGGGTGGACTATCACACGGTGGGGGTACTTCGTGTTAAACCAGGCCGTGGTGACCGCACTCTGTCCATGTCCTGTAGTGACAAGATGGCTCGATGGAATGTGCTCGGCTGCCAGGGGGCTCTACTGATGCATTTCCTACAGCAGCCAATCTACTTTGCGTCTCTTGTGGTGGGGAAGTGTCCTTTTAGCTTGGAGTCTATGGAGAGGGCTCTGCACAGCAGGTACTGTATGATAACTTTGTATTTTGCTGTGGACAACATACGGCAATGAGTGTGATCAATCTTCTAACCAGCAGGTGCGCAAAGGTGACCAATCTCCCGGAAGGGTATGCAGTTCATGAACTGGAGATCAGACAGTCACACTTGCAGTTTCATCATGGAAGGGAGGCGTTAAAAAATGAAGACAGCGCAAGAAAGCTGGTTCCTTGTGGAGCAGGTGAGGTCCTCGCATGGCATTCTCAGCACCCAAACATTGTACTGGATCCCAGTCATTCATTTAAGGGAATGTTTAGTCTTGGACACTTACTGTGTTTTTCGAACCATAAGACGCACTTTTTCACCCCCATAATTTTGCAATTGCGTCTTATCGTCCGAATGCGGGACCCCTGCGGCCACTCAGCCCCCGGTGGTCGCGCCTTGGCTTCCGGCCAGCTATCCCGGCACGTAGATTAGCCGGGGAGCTGGTATTTGCCTATGCCAGCAGAGCTCAGAGCCCTAAACTGGCATAGGCAATGAAGAGAGAGTTATAGATAAACTAGCATCTATAGCTCTTGTGTCCGTGGGAACAGCAATCACTCTGCAGCCCCCACGGACACAGTAACAGCTGATCGGCAGAGCAGAGTAGGAGACAGCCCGCCCCCCCCCCCCTTCCTCCTGCAGATCAGTGTGGAGAATGACGTGTTCTGCTGAGAGTATACTGCCGACTAGTGACACCTGCTGGCTGAATTGAATATTGCACTCATTGAATTCATTGCAGTAACCTAATTGATGTGAAAATCTATTAAATCTTTTTTTTTCTGTTTTTCCTGCCCTAAAAACTGCCTTATGTTCCGGTGCATCATGTACAGTGCGTCCGGAAAGTATTCACAGCGCATCACTTTTTCCACATTTTCCAGCCTTCTTCCAAAATGGACTACATTTATTGTTTTCCTCAGAATTCTACACACGACACCCCATAATGACAATGTAAAAAAATGTTTCCTTGAAGTTGTCAAATTTATTAAAAATCAACAAAATTGCCCTATCTTTCTCTATTTTCATCTCCTTTTTTGAGACTTGTTTTCTGTTATTATTACATCACAACTGGACTTCACAGTATGATAACGAAATCTGAACTTCTGTGAATATCCAGATACTTATTTTTTCTTATTTACAACAAAACAAAAGTAGGATAAGAAAAAAAAATGAGAGCCCAGTCGAGCCCATAATTATTCACACCCCTGGAAAATTTTGACTTCAAGTTACTTTTATTCAACCAGCAAGTTCTTTTTTGACAGGACATGACATAGGTGTCTCCAAATAGATAGTAAGACGATGTACAAGAGACATTATTGTGGAAAAAAAACATTTCTCAGCTTTTATTTACATTTGAGCAAAAAGTGTCATGTTCACAATTATTCATCCCCTTCTCAATAATCAATAGCCTTTATTGGCTATTAATAGCAATCACACGCTTCCTATAATCGCAGACCAGCTCCTTGCATGTCTCCACAGGGATTTCTCCCCATTTATCTTTAGCAATGAGCTCCAAATCTATCAGTTTGGAGGGTCTTCTTGCCATCACCCTGATCTTTAGCTCCTTCCACAGATTCTCATTTGGATTCAAGTCAGGACTCTGGCTGGGCCACTCCACAACATTATTGTTGTTGTCTGCAAACCATTTCTTCACCACTTTTGCTCTGTGTTTTGGGTCATTATCATTCTGAAAAGTCCACCGGGGCCCAAGGCCAAGTTTCTCTGCAGACTGCCTGATGTATTGCTCTTTTTTCATGGTGCCGTTTACTATGATTAGGTGCCCTGGTCCATTAGCTGAAAAACACCCCCAAAGCATTAGGTTCCCACCACCATGTGTGACAGTGGGGATAATGTTCTTTGGGTTGAAAGAGAAGTGGCATCCTCCTTGGTTAGCATCCGTGGAACCCAGCAGTGTGCAGCATCCATTGGATTGTCTGCCTTGAGACATTGCCACCAGCAGAGCCCAGACTGACCAGGATGGCCTTGGTGGTGATCCTTGCATTCTTTTTCACCTCTCTCACTATCCTCCTGGACAGCACAGGTGTCACTTTTGGCTTCCGACCACGTCCTCTGAGATTTCCACAGTGCGGAACATCTTGTATTTTTTAATATTACTTTGCACTGTAGCCACTGGAACTTGAAAACATTTAAATATGGCCTTTCCTGAGTTGTGAGCAGCCACAATGTGCAGCCGCAGGTCCTCACTGAGCTCCTTTGTCTTAGCCATGACTGTCAACAAACCAACTGCAGAGAGCTTAAAACAGCTGTTCCCAATGAATCAGGGTAATTAGGATGCTTTAGCTATTTGGAATGGTATAGAACTTTGGATTTTTCCAGACACTGTGACAGTTTGAGAAGGGGATGAATAATTTTGGACATGACACTTTTTGCTGAAATGTAAATAAAAGCTGAGAAATATTTTTTTCACACAATAATGTCTCTTGTACATCTTCTTATTATCTTTTGGGTATCATCCACCTGTGCATTTGGCACTTTGGGGGAAACCTTAGAACTCCAAGTCGCAAGACTTTTAAGACGTTCCAGATTATAAGTAGCAACAAGGGTCCTCAGAACATCCTAATAGGGGGAAAGAACTCTGGCTAAAATGTTATGTTTTTTTGTCCTCCAATGTCAGACAAACCTGTCAGCACTTGTGTCGGTAGTATGCGCTCCACAACTGCTAACGCTTAAATATCTGATCCACAGCCATCAGCTGGAGTGCGGTTGGACAGCAGTCTGTAGATGTCACTGCTAATGGCTACAGGCAAGGAACGACGAGGAAAGCCATCGGAACACCACAGTCCAGGTAACAGTCATTGCAGTTAATCCATTCCTTGTTCCATTTCTAACACTTTCGGTGCATTTAAGTGTTCTGTCCTAATATAATCTGATTCTCTGAACTGGATAAAGAAGCAGAACTGCATTCAAAACCAATATCCCATTTAATAATAAAAAGCAGTGTTTGCTGTTGCAGTGCATCCAGAAATGTTTCCACATTTTGTTATGTTACAACCAAAATTGATTAAATTCAACTCCCAATATTGACAGCATGAAAAACGTTTTCTGGAGATTTTGGCAAGTTTATAAAAAAAATTACAAAGCACATGTCCATAAGTATTCACAGCCTTTGCCATGAAGCTCAAAATTAGGCTCATGTGCATCCTGTGTCCCCTGATCATCCTTGATAGGTTTCTGCAGCTTAATTAGAGTCCACCTATTTGGAAAGGCACAATTGAAAGTTCATGTCAGGGCATTGTCTGTAGACCTCCAGGAGACAGGAGTGTCTCACATGACACATAAAGGGACACATGAGTGATTGGGGAAGAAGGGCCTTAAGCCTGCCATACACCCACCCAGTGGGGGCCGACAGAGCTGTTCAGATCAGCTCTGAATAGCAGCATGATGAAGTCATCACGCTGCAATTCCGAGCTGACAACATCGGCGGGCACCCTTTGTGTGCCAGCCATTACCTTCAATGAAGATGCCGGTCTCCATGTCCGTTCTCTGGCCGGCCGAGCTGTGGGGCAACAGGGATCTGTCACCCCATGTGGGCACCCCTGATCGGTGGCCGATTTTGCCGATCGGTGTGTGTATGGCAGGCTTTAGTCAGGGAGGTGACCAAGAACCAGATGGTCACTCTGCTCCACGGGTCCTCTGTGGAAAGAGAAGAACCTGCCAAAAGGATAACCATCTCTACAGCAATCCACTCAAGCCTGTATGGTAGAGTGGCCAGATGGAAGCCACTCTTTAGGCACATGGCAGCCCCTCTGCAGTTTGACACAAGGCACATGAAGGTTTCTTAGACCATAAGAAACAAAATTCTCTGGTCTGATGAGACAATTGAACTCTTTGGTGTGAATGCCACTTTCTCATCACCAGGCCAATACCATCCATTCAGTGAAGCATGGTGGTGGCAGCATCATACTGTGGGCATGTTTTCAGAAGCAGGAACTGGGAGACTAGTCAGGATTAAGGAAAAGATGACCACAGCAATGTATAGAGACTGGGGCTATGGTTCATCTTTCATCAGGACAACAATCCTAAGCACACAGTGAAGATATGAATTGAGCGGCTTAAAGACAACTCTGTGAATGTCCTCAAGTGGCCCAGCCAGAGCCCAGACATCTGATTGAACATCTCTGAAGAGATATAAAATGGCTGCACAGATGCTTCCCATCCATCCTGATGGAGCATGAGAGGTGCTACAAAGAGGAATGGGCAACACTGGCCAAGGATAGGTGCGCCAAGCTTGTGGCATCATATTCACAAAGACTTGAGACTGTAATTGCTGTAAAAGGGGCATCAACAAAGTATTGAGCAAAGGCTGTGACTATTTATGTTCATGTGATTTCTCGTATTTTTTTTTTTTTTTTAAATAAATTTGCAAAAACCTCAACCTCACAATGTCATTATGGGGTGTTGTGTGTAGAATTCTGTGGAAAACAATTCATGGAATCCATTTTGGAATACGGCTGCAACATAACAAAATTTGGAAAAAGTGATGTGCTGTGAAAACTTTCTGGACGCACTGCAGAAAAAGCAGCATTTTCTCATGTTCACCTTCAAGCTGTCCACCACAGTATGTCCTGGGCTCCACTAGATCTCCTCAGTCTTTCAGGTAAAATAGCCAAGAGCCTGAGCTATCATTGATCTGCTGAACTGTAAGGTATTAGCTAAACCGTGAGAATCTGTCTTTCATTCTGTGCTGTCATTTATCCTTTGTAAATG
Organism: Ptychadena robeensis; assembly: GCA_036250615.1. Classification (NCBI taxonomy): domain Eukaryota; kingdom Metazoa; phylum Chordata; class Amphibia; order Anura; family Ptychadenidae; genus Ptychadena; species Ptychadena robeensis. The sequence continues at coordinate 9,644,363 of CM070041.1, forward strand.
AATGTTTTATTGTTGCCTTGCCTTTCAGGAGTGGTTGTGTGTACTTTCATTTACTGATAGATTCTCCCTTTAAGAGCACTTACCTCAAGCTGTATGTACACTGGGCATTGTCCATTCTAACTGATTATGAACTCCCCAGGTGCACGTGGCACTTTGGGCATTCAGTCCTCCACTTGCGGCCTCCAAAACCTACTGTAACTGTTTTTGCATAGGAACTCACCTGTCTGTGGCTCTCCCGGATCAGCAGACTGGTGAGTGCCTATGCTTCCACTGAATGGGGGGTGATAATATATATTGCGGCACAGGGGCACATACCCTTTGAATCAAAGGTTATGTGCTTCATAGATATCATCAGAGGCTTTGATGATATCTATGAGCCACATAACCTATGATGATATGGCACAAAATGTATGGTATATGGCACTAAATGTGCATACTACAGTCTTCCCTAATGTTTGAAGTATCAAACATAATGTCTTCTAGCTATACCTGCTGAAATTTTTTATTAAAATTAAAAAAATTAATTAAAAAAAGTCAGTATAGTTTAAAAATGTTATGAGCGGCCCTTTAGTGATCCAGAGGGCCGCACTTGTGGCCCTCCATATCAACTCAGTTAGCCACCACTGATTTACACTCTCTGCTGGATGAGGGACATATATATATTATGATTCAAATGCCTTTAAATTTAAATGTATAAGGTTATTTTATTTGACATGAAGACACTGGCTTGATGGGGTCATACTGAAAGGATATTCTAAATGATTGAGAACTTGTTAGTGAAAAGAAGGTAAATTCCTTGCCAATCAGTCGGTCCCTCATCTATCCAGGGAGGATCGCTGCGAGTATGGGACCTTAAGTATGGTAAGGGAGGGACAATAAATGTTCAGGATAAAGTCATGAACCTTTACAAGCAGAGCTGGGCTGTGATACTATGATGTGCTGTGTGTATATATGATATTCAGATAGGATGTTTTATAAAGAGAAATGAACTTTAATCCTTGACCATAATGGATCTGCAAATGGGTCAGTACTTAGAAGTCTTGTCTGTTCTCTCAGGTCTCGGATCTGTAAAGCGGAGTTATTTCACACATTTCGCGATCTGGTGAAGGACGTATCTGAGGAGCAGCTTCCAGAATCACTCAGGTGGGACATTCAGAATGCTGACCATTGTGGTCTCTGCTTGTGCTGCTGTTGGTTAAGGACTACAATACTTCACCCTTGTATGTTAATGACTATATTGGTGTGGGTGGATCACTTCCTTCTGTCCTGTTCTCATAAATCAGTATGATGAGTGAACCCCATCATCCTAGGTGGAAATAAATCGAAGGCATAAACAGAAGAAAACTATTGCAACAACATCACCTAAGAATTAATAAGCTGACATATATGACAGTTGTTTTACCTCCCTAGCGGTTTGCCCGAACTCAGTTCAGGCGCAGTTTGATAGCTGATCAAACTGCGCCCGTGCCGGGATCGGGCACAACCTCCGCCTCTCTGTGTGCTGGCGGCTCTGCGGAAGAGCCGCCGACACACGGAAGCCTTCCAGACCCGTGTCTTCGGCATCAACTGTGACGCCGAAGGGGGCGGGGGGGCGGCGCCATAGTCCTCCATGTCAATGGAGGGGGCGCCGCTCTCCTCTCCACACACTGCCGGCGTCTATTTGACGTCGGTGGTGTGTAGAGGGCTGTACTCCGCCGTCATTGCATGTAAAACGGCTTTTCGTGCCATAAAAATAGCGCGAAAAGCTCAAACCGCCCAGAGGGTTAAGGGATTAGATACGCAGTAAAGTCGCTTTCCAAAAATAATTCCAGAGCTTGGCTTCTGCAGTAGAATCCACTGAATACCGAACACTGACGGTCTGCGAGTACAAACTCTGCTGTCATCTGGCAGAACATCCTCCAGTCCAGTCATCTGCTTCACTCGCTCCTCTACGTCACTACAATAGTGGCCTGTCTTTACCTTTGTACTGGTTCCCTCAATTGTCACTTTCCTAGAAATCTTTACAAGGATTATATCAGAAAAAGTTTAAACAACTTAACATGGTAAGGCTTTGTTTTTTACTGTATATACTCGAGTATAAGCCAAGTTTTTCAGCTCACAAAATGTGCTGAAAAAGCCTCCCTCTGCTTATGGCCCCCATACATGCACAGATGTTAGCGGACGACCGATTAAAAACGATCAATTTTTAGATCGGTGGACTGAAAATTGTTGCATGCCCACATGGTCTGATCCACTAAATTTGATCGTTATTGTGAAAAAAATCTATCAAAACATGATCGGACATGTCGGAAAATTTTGATCGGTTGAGTACAAATTGAGTACAAACTATTTTGTAACCGACGGATTTTGATCGTTCTTGATCATTTGCAAACTTAAGCCCCCCATACACGACTAGATTTTTCATCCAATCAACTCAATCCAATCAATTTTTTTGGTTGATTGGTTGAAAATCTATGGCAGCCCACATGGTTAGATCAACCTAAACCAATTAAAATTGGGGAAAAAATTGATTGAAAAAGGATTGGACATGTTGGTAAATTTAAATTGGTTGTATTGAAATGCATTACACTTTCAGTCTATCTACAGAAAGTTGATCAAATATCTGTTACTACAGTTAACAAACATACAATCAATCACAGATTTCCCTGACCCCAAAAAATTTATCTTTTTTAGTTGATTGAACAGAAAATCTAGACGTGTATGGCTAGCTTAATACTTCATTGTCATGAAATGAACATGCCCTCTGTACACAGTACTTCCGATTGAAAAAATAATCGCCCAAATAAACAATTAATTTAATGGACAATCAAAAATAAAAAATAAATTATCAAAAATTTGTTATTCCGTGTGGAGTATATTCCATTTTCCATCAATCAATCTCCGATTGTAAGATTGAAATAAATTGATTATTTTTAGTCTGTCTGACGCTAAAATCTGTGTATCTATGGGGGACATTATGCTCGAGTGCAGCACACACACACGTTCTCACAGCTGATGTCTGCCTACTGGATTGGGCTGCTGTGTTCTCTCCTGTCTCTTATCAAAATAAAAGTAAAACTCAGCAGAGCAACCGAGGCTTGGCAATCAGCCAATCACAGCTGACCTTCTCCCTCAGCCTCTGCTCAGTGTTCTTCTATCAGAGATATGACTTGGCAAGGTAAGTGGAGCGTTTATGTCTTAAGCCCCCCATACACCTTTAGATCATTCAATACAATTTCCTTTAGATTTATCAACAACAATGTAGTATAGTGTCCTCCCTGATAGAATACATAGTGATTGGAAGGTTTAGACAGGTCCTCATATTACATGGTTTTGGTAGAACAAAAGTTGATTGTACAGAAATTGTATGGTAAGATTGTAAGGTGTATGGGGAGCTTAGGTGGGTGGTTGTGTCATCATTTAGGGCTGATTCACCCAGTGGGTGCACTGAGGTTCCAGCAAAGTTTCCCTTCAGTGTGGGGATGGGGATGAAATTATCCTCAAGCACAATGCACAGCATGCCTCATTTTAGTATATAAAGTACCGTATTTTCCGGCGTATAAGACGCCTTTTGAACACAGAAACATGTGTGCAAAAGTTGGGGGTCGTCTTATACGCCGGGTGCCGCAGGCAGGGGGGTGCAGGGGACCATCTAGGGGAGCCGGTGACTGGATCTGTGCTGCCTGGGCTGCGTGCTGGCTGAGATACATCGGAAGAGAGCGAGAGAGCAGTGTTACCATGGCTACAGGATGCTTCTCCACAGAGAACACACGCTCTCCCTCTCTGTGCTGTAGAAACAAAACCTGTGTGTAACTTTGAACATTCATAGCAGGAAAACCATTTATAGTATAATGATGAAACTTTCAGGGTCAGTAATGCTCACCTACTACTACTTACACCCCGAGTTTTACCCCTCTATCTACACTTACACTTATAAGTTACATTTCAGCTAAATTCCAGCCACCAGACAATGCTTTTTCATGGCCAGTGATATACTCCTATATGCAACATTTAACTTGCCTACATTGAACACATATATCTTTAAATACCTGCATGGTAGAACCTTGAAATGTTGTGGTTTACTAGTTAACCCCTAAGACTATATCCATGCAAATCCATGCATATTGCTTCCCTATGAGCATAAAGCACTACTCTGCTGCATACATGCTTTCACTTATCCTATCCTTACTAATACAAAAAAGATCGGACTTCTAAGGGTGTTGGAGATCTGGGGGGTGAAAGTCAGAGTAGACATAAACATTTTTTTATTTGGCGTGCGTTGGAAGAGTCTTATACGGCGAGAATATACCAAACTCTATATTTTAACTGGAAAAGTTGGGGGTCGTCTTATACGCCCAGTCGTCTTATACGCCGGAAAATACGGTATATAGTAGTGGGTTTGGTCCCTCTCACACAAGCTGTGCTGCCTTTACCGCTCGCTATTGTTGCTGCACGGTGCATACTTGCGTACATTGCGTTATGCATTTTCTTGCAGTGCAGCATAACAACCTGCATAGGCTTCTCCCATATAAAAGTATGAGGTGCACAATGCTGACCATTGTGGTAGTGCAGTGTTTTTTGTACATGTAACATAAAAGAATGCGTGAGTTGCCTGTACACAATGCAGCTAGTTTTAAAGGGGCTTTATCGTGGATTGCTGTGGAGTTTAGAAGTGAGTTTGGGGTGTCATTAACCTCCCTGGGTGGTACATAGCAGATGGGTGGTGCTAGTACCAAATTATAATTGACTCAAGTGTGCCACACCCTGAGAGTGGAATTTTTTGGGAAAAGACTCCAGAGGCTTGACTCAAGTTTGATTTTCATGAGTCATGCATAGAATCAAATATGTGGAGTTTTAACCTTCTGAGCGTTCTCCCCGAATTAACTCGGGCTGAGTTTCATGCATCATGAAACTCAGCCCCAGTTAGCCGGAGGAGCGCCCGAGGTCTCGCCGTCTTCTGACGGCGGTCGGGAGCATCGGCATGTATGCCGATGCTTCCGGGTCCGCCCCCGATCGCGTCACCGGTGATGCGAAGGGGGCGGGGGTAGGCGGCGCCATAGACCTCCATGTAAATGGAGGGGTGTCGCCTTTCGTCAGCATAAGTCCGGCGTCTCCAGCGACGCCGGGCTTATGTTTACTACCCTGAGCTGAGCTGGCGATTGCCCGTGGCACGGTTATAAAAAAACCGTGCCACGTGGCAAACGCTCAGAGGGTTAAGGCATTAAGAAATCTTATTTGATCATATTTGATTCTATGCATGACTCATTGACTCATGAAAATCAAACTTCAAGCCTCTGGAGTCTTTTCCCAAAAAACTCCCTGGTGCGCTGTGGGCCGGGAAAGCCACAGCCCTCCGTTAACATGGAGGTCTATGGTGCCACCCCGCCCAGCTCTTCAGCGCCACCAATGGCTGTGTTCGCAGAGCACAGGTGAGCATGCCCAATCCCGGCGCAGGCAGTTTGTTTTGTGAACAAACTGTACCCGTCCTGGGTCCGGGCAAACCAACAAGGAGGTTAACATTTGATGTTACCCTGAAACAAAAGCATTTATTGTGTGTTTCTGTGCCTTCGCTGCTGCATTTCACCTCCAGTGGAGGCACTGGACATTTCTTAATATTTGGTACCTCAGCTTATATTCGGGTTGGCTTAAACTTGAGTATATACACTACTTATCTGAAGTCCATCTAAATCTATTCATTTTTCTAACAATACCCTCTCCACAAGGTAAAATGCTGCTGTCCAACAGTGGATACATTGCATTCTATATGTAAAGCCCCCCCATACATGTTCCGTGTACGAATTTTGAGATCAGGAGAATAATCGGATGCGGAATTATGTACCCGGTCGGGACCGCTTAGGGCAGTGGTGGGCAACTGAGTTGCTATAGAGGGCCACAAGTGCGGCCCTCAGCATCACTAAAGGGCCGCACATAACACTTTCAAACTATACTGACTTGTAGAAGCATTTTTTATAAAGAAAATGACAGAAGGCAGAGCTAGAATACATGTTTTATTTTTTAAATAACAAAATTTTTTAAAATTATACTTTAAGCATTAGGGAACACTGTAGTGTGGTATTGCAGATTTTGTGTCATGATTATCATCAAAGGTCATTGATTATATTGTTGGATCACATAACCTTTGATTCGGTAGACATGTGAGTTCCTATGCCCTATGCACAAATAGTTAGGTTTTGGGGGCCTCAAGTGGAAGACTGAGGGGGGCCGCCAAGGAACACCCAGAGGGCCGCAGGTTGGCCACCTGGGGCTTAGGGCCTGTCCGTAAATTTTGGTCGATCTGCTGTTAATAAAATAGTGTCGGGCCTATCAATCGATAATTCGAATTCAGATTTTTCGTGCCAGTCGACCTTTCGACCATAACATATTAAGTGAAAATCGGCTGACCCGATCGGACAAAAAATCGGTCGGGAGTAAAATCGGAACGTGTATGGGGGGGCTTATGTTACAGAAGGGTTTACAAGGTGAAAAAAAAATATCCTAATTTGTATTTAAAGTAGAGCTGACCTGATGATTTGCTATGTTAAAGGGAACATTTTGCTCATTAAGCCTAAACAGTACTCTGAGTAATGGCTGTTCAGGGACTGATTGTGAGATGTTTAATTGCGTGGTTCTGTACTGCAGAAAAAAACCATCGGCACATTACTTACCTTCATGTATTCTTTGCGTGGGCAAACCGATCCCCAAACGTGAAAACAGATACTTGCTTGTTTCTCGCTCCTGTGCCCTTCATACTTACAGGATCCAGGCTCCAACTTTACTGAAATCTCCTACACTGTTATCCATCCTGCCTAGTTCACCCCTGTGAACATCAGATCATCTCTAACCCACTTAGGTTATAAAGAGAGAAAGAGGGGTTCTATAATTCAAGAAGCTCCAGAAGTGAGCAGCTCAGGGGGACCATATTTCTTAACCCTCTGAGCGTTTGCCACGTGGCACGGTTTTTTTATAACCGTGCCACGGGCAATCGCGGCGGAGCACAATGTGCTCCGCCGTGATTGCCAGCTCAGCTCAGGGTTCTAAACATAAGCCCGGCATCACTGGAGACGCCGGACTTATGCTGGAGAAAGGCGACACCCCTCCATTTACATGGAGGTCTATGGCGCCGCCTACCCCCGCCCCCTTCGCGTCACTGGTGACGCGATCGGGGGCGGACCCGGAAGCATCAGCATACATGCCGGTGCTCCCGACCGCCGTCAGAAGACGGCGAGACCTCGGGCGTTCCTCCGGCTAACTGGGGCTGAGTTTCATGATGCATGAAACTCAGCCCGAGTTAATTCGGGGAGAACGCTCAGAAGGTTAAGGAAAAGTTGAATGTTGTCACACTAGAGCAGTGGTTTCCAAACTGGGGGGTGGGGCCCCCTAGGGGGTTGTGGAGGTATTCTGAGGGGGCCAGACATCTGTGTGAGAATTTCACCAGAGAGTGATCTGAAAAACTTTACCTATTTGTTCTCCCACCTTGTCAAATCTCTTCTCCCTCTGTGGATTGCACACAGTCCACCCTCCCCTACCACTGCCAGCCAATCAGAAGACTGATGGAGAAGCAGGAAAACAACCATAAAGGAACTAACTGAAGACAGCAAGTAGAGTGCATAGAATATGTGTCTCTGTCTCTATGTAAATGATGAATGTTTCTGCAATACAAATGCAGCTATTGTTAAAATTTTCCAATGAGGGGGGGGGGGGGATAGATTATAATCCTATTATGAAAAGGGGAGCTCTGGACGGAAAGTTTGGCAACCACTGCACTAGGGTAAGATCAAAGAAAAATACAAAAGTGAAAACGAATGCATCACATCTAAATACTGGTAAGCAGCAATTCATTTTTTATGCTCAAATTTTACATATAATTCATTGCTAACACATTATAGTGCCCCCTGATGTCACCAGTGATCACAGGTCCTCTTTAATACAAGTAATTCTGTGTTCAGTCAACCTTATGGGTGTAGTAGTTCAGCTCAAGCAATGTAGCATAGTGTTACTGATGACATACACAATGGTTCTCTTGTTCTAGTCCAGTTGTAATCCCAGGGGACGCACACGCTTGGCCATAGTTCCTTGTGATTTCTCCCCGTTCTGCGGATTACAGGGTTGATTTATTTATTTATGTGTTACTGGCGTATGTAACGGGAACATATAGGCTGTGAGCCTTCAGCTGGCTCCCACTCACCCCAGGCCTCACATAACCTGCTCTTATGTCAGTCGCTGGCAAGATTCAGCCAGCAAGGCGTGGATACCATCTGCCGTGTCCACCTATTGGCAGTTATATCTGATATTCCTTCTTATGATAGAAGACAAGCTTTGTGTCATTACAAAAACCGTATATGGGAACCCAAATACTATGAATTGTTACTCATCAGAGACGTTTATAAACTTTTTGCAAAATGGCAACTTGTGAGTTACTTGCAGACAGTAGAACAGTGGTGGGCAACTGAGGTGATATGAAGGGCCACAAGTGCGGCCCTCAGCATCACTAAAGGGCCGCACATAACATGTAGGACCACCAAAGTTGATTAGGAAAGCTGGGTCAGCATGTGACCACTACACATGGTGATATATGGAATGCCCCATATACATCAACAAAGTTTATGTGCCTCTAGGTATGCCAATTAGTGCTCAGCTGAAGGCTTAGTGAGTCCCTTTCCTCCTCTTACCACTCTAAGAAGTTCCCAGGTGAGGACGTGTCGGATTGGTGAACAGGTGAGTTACTATGCCATATGCATTAACAGGTTTTTGGAGGTCGCAAGTGGAGGATCAAGGGGGGCCTAGGTGCCGCAGGTTGGGCACCTAGGCCCTAGAACATTGTATCATCACCACAATTGCTGGAGATGTAGGAAAAGCTGAAGGAACATGGCATCAAACTAGCAAGAGGGAAGTTTAAAACAACTTTAGAAAGTACTAATTAGTAATTAATGGGACAGAATAATGATTATAAATCCAACTTTCCCTTTTTAATACTTGCCTGAAGTCTGGAACGCATAGGCATTACGCTGGGTTTCATCCCTGGTGATGCTCTGCCAGGCCTCTACTGCTACTGTCTTCAGTTCCTGCTTGTTCTTGGGGCATTTCCCTTTCAGTTTTGTCTTCAGCAAGTGAAATGCTCAATCAGATTCAGGTCAGGTGATTGACCATTGCATAACATTCCACTTCTTTCCCTTAAAAAACTCTTTGGTTGCTTCTGCAGTATGAAGCAGCATCCAATGAGTCCTGTAACATTGGGCTGAATATGAGAATCAGATAGTATTGCCGGAAACACTTCAGAATTCATCCCGCTGCTTTTGTCAGCAGTCACATCATCAATAAACACAAGAGAACCAGTTCCATTGGCAGCCATACATGCCCACGCCATGACACTACCACCACCATGCTTCACTGATGAGGTGGTATGCTTAGGATCATCAGCAGTTTCTTTCTCCATACTCTTCTATTCCCATCACTCTGGTACAAGTTGATCTTGGTCTCATCTGTCCATATGATGTTGTTCCAGAACTGTGAAGGCTTTTTTAGATGTCATTTGGCAAACTCTAATCTGGCCTTCCTGTTTTTGAGGCTCACCAATGGTTTACATCTTGTGGTGAACCCTTTGTATTCACTCCGGTGAAGTCTTCTCTTCTACACCCACCTACACCTACCTCCAGTGTGTGTGAAGTGTGTTTTTTTTCATCAGGGAAAGAATTCGTTGTCATCCACCACAGTTGTTTTCCTTGGGGTTCTGGGTCTTTTGGCATTGCTGAGCTCCTCGTGCGTTCCTTCTTTTTAAGAATGTTCCAAACAGTTAATTAGAGATAAGAGAAAAGATATGGGATTCAAATTAGGTTGACACCAAACGGAGATTTTAAAAAAAATATATAATCACATTTATTATTAGCAAAATAAGTATCCATATAAAGTGCAGATAAAAACATGTGCCAACTAAGGCCAATATACATTGAATTACAAGACAATACTCATGATGGATATTTCTCCAAAGGCTGTTCCAAACAGTTGTTTTGGCCCCGCCTAATGTTTTTGCTATCTCTCTGATGGGTTAGGTTTGTTTTTTTCAGCCTAATGAGGGCTTGCTCCACTGATAGTGACAGCTCTTTGGACCTCATCTTGAGAGTTGACAGCAACCGATTCCAAATGCAAATAGCACACTTGAAATGAACTATGGATCTGCACATTGTAATTGGGATTATGAGGGAATATCACACACCTGGCCATGAAGCAGCTGAGAAGCCAACTATCCCATTACTTTTAGTCCCTTAACCAAAAGGCACATATGCAAACTGCTGTTATTTCTACACCGTTCACCTGATCTTGGATGTATATTTCCTTAAATTAAAGCTGACAGTCTGCAGTTAAAGCGGACCTACCACCAGGAATCTATGTTTTCATGAATGGCACTAGAAGTGGCAATAATAGGGAGGAATGCAGTGAAAAAAAACTTACCTGTAATAACCAATTTAATAAGATAATCCCACAGCTCTCCTCACTTCCTGGTTCATTGTAGGCAGAAATAGGCAGGACGAAAATTCCCATAGAAGATCACTGAACGACCCCCAGTGGCCCCCCGCGATATTGCACCCCCAGTTTCATGTGTTGCCTTCAGCGAACCAGGAAGTGAGGAGAGCTGTGCGGTTATCTTGTTAAAATGGTCTTTCTGGTGGTAGGTCCACTTTAAAGCACATTGTGTTTGTTTCATTCCAAATCCATTGTGGTGGTGTATAGAGACAAAAATGTTAGAATTGTGTCGATGTCCCAATAGTTATGGAGCTGACTGTGTGTGTGAATGTATAAAATAACAATGAAATAACAACAGGACAGACTTGATTGACTACCATGTCTAATATAGACCTGGTCAGTGCTGCCCTTGGTTATTAAGCAGGGTCCCTGGTTTAGTTCCTGTCCCTCTTCTAGTAGGTCAGGGACAGCCTTTTGAGAAAAGGTCCAGATCAGGGGTTCTCAAGCTACAGCCCCGCGGGCTGGATATGGTTCTCAAAGGCAGTTTATGCGACACTCTTGCCCGGCATGGCACCTGCCACTCGCTTCCAATCCACAACTAGGACTCTGTCGGGGAGCA
>CM070041.1:9664442-9679974 GCA_036250615.1 Ptychadena robeensis
CTGGTACATAAATATACCCCTAACTGTCCCCCACACCTCCTGTCCTACTTACATCTCCAAACTGGTACACAAATACTCCCCTAACTGTCCCCCTCTGCTTCTCCAGTGGCCTACTAATGACATCCCCTCTCATAAAATCATCTCATGCCCGGCTTCAGGACTTCTCTAGGGCCGCTCCTACTCTCTGAAACTCTCTCCCTCACTCCATTAGACTTGCTCCTACCTTCAGCTCTTTTAAAAAAGCCCTAAGAACCCACCTCTTTAGCCTCTCCTACCCATCCTCTCACTCCTATCATCACCACCATGCCAGTCCCACCCCCCACCTATTGTATACCTTGTTCCCCAACCTATTAGACTGTAAGCCCGTCCGGGCAGGGTCCTCTACTCCTCCTGTGTCATACCTGTACCTGTGTGTTATTGTGTGTTTGTATCTCCACTCTAATGTATTGTACAGCGCTGCGTAATATGTTGGCGCTATATAAATAAATGATGATAATAATAGGAAATAAAATCCAGATAAACACTGTTTATGATGTATTGATTTTGTTTTTATTAGCAGGACTGTGTGAAGTTTTATAGTAACATACCAGTTGTAACCACTGATATAATGATAGCTAGCACTACGAGATGACGTTCTACAACTAAAGACAGCAAAATGATTCAACGTAAAGCAGAGCCCTTCCTGGGAGAAGCAGAAAGCCGCCATTGCTGAAGATCGAGTATGCAGATCAGGTCAGTCACCGGCCCTAATTTGCATATTTGTTATGCGTCAGTCACTTTAACTATTAAACCAAAGTGATTAGAAATGGCAGCTTGGCGGTTTTCCCCACAACGGATTTCCTTACAAATCAAAATCTACAATCAGTATGAGCGATGAATGCTGTGGATGTGACTGATCGGTTCATCTAACCTTTGTCTCATGGAATAATTGTAATGAGACAAGAGGCGCCTGTGCATAGATGGAAGCCTTGCCCCTTAGGGATTCCCTATTCACCTTAACACTTCAGCTATATCCACTTACAGTGTGTGCATCAAGCTTTGCAAAGTTTTAAGAAACTTAAGTTGGCCATACACGAGTCGATTTTTCGATCGATTGCCGTGCACGTTTTTGGCAATCGGTCGTGGCAACCCTTTCTTAGAGTGAGATCGAACAGGGAACCAACATCTTGGTAAATCCCTGTTCGATCACCATTACTTTGGATGGGGACCCTGGTCCAATAGTAGCATCGATAGCAGTGCACATCTATTTGCCATTTAATCAACAAACACTTAAAGCAGGGTACAGACGGCTGGATATTTGAGCGTCCGATGTACCCTGCAGCGGCGTGATGACGTCATCACGCTGCTGTCAGATATTGACGGAGCTGGAGAGACAGCTCTGCTCTCTCCCCAGCTCAGCTGTTGCTTTGCATGGAGACCCATAGTTTCCATGCAAAGCAATGGACATCAGCCGTGATTAATGGTCATGTCTGATATGGCTGTTTTCAAAACAGCGATTGGAGCATATTCTATGGGCCAGGTAGATGGCCGTGAGTGAGCACTGCGCTCGAATCGGCCATCGATCTGGCCCATATCTACATGTCTGTACCCTGCTTAAGAGCAGCGTGGTTCATCAATCGAGCGGGTATCGACCCATATATGGGGCCCCTTAGCATTGGCTTTCCCCAGAGATTTGAGATTACTCAACCAATAATAGAAATGCAGACTCGCTACTGGCAGGGTTCATTTGGTTTCAAGTAATGAAGTCTGCTCCTACTGACTCAATAAGCAAACAAAACACTGCAGTATTCACCTAAAACATGGCACTGCCTTTCAGAAAATCCACTCCTTTACTAGATATAGTACCTTTTCCAGGTTGAATGTCCCCGCATCATTCAACCCAATTGCTGTAAGCACAGGCAGTCATGTACATCCCGCCCCCGAGGGCTGCATCATGAAGCAGGGCTGTGCTTTAAGGATGAAATAAAGTTTTGTTTATCAGTCTGCTGCGTAACATAGATGACATAAAATGTATATGCCCAACATATCCCTCAATGGTACTGAGATGCATGGAGGTATGCCGCAGGTCACCAAACCAGCATGCATTGCTTACACATGCAGTCACCTTGTCTTCAGTGACTGGTGCCCTGCCCTGCAGAGTTACCTGACTTACTGCTGGTGCAATGAACTACGATGTTAGCCCTAAATAAATGAGGGTGTCTTCATATGGAAGGATTTTCTATTCCTGGAACAGGATAGGAGAGTAATAGCCCCCATACACCTAGATTTCTCTGTCAGATATCCTTTAGATCTCCCAACAACTATGTAATACAGAGTCCTCTGCGATTTAACACAGGTAGATTTGATGGTTTAGGAAGTCCCTCATATTACATGGTTTTGGTAAAAAAAAAAAGATCTAAAGGAAATCTAACAGAGAAATCTAAAGGTGTATGGGGGCCCTTAAGCTGGCCACACACAGGTAGATTGCCGGCAATCAATCGTACGGTAATCAATGTGCACCACATGGACACATCAATTACCGTACGATGGGGCCCCGGGTCTCTCCTTTCCCCAGGCGGAGAAGCAGCCAGCCTACAGCCCCCCCCCCTCTCTTCTGGCAGAGCTGGGCCCATGCTGGCCCCGCCCCCTTCACACACACAGCCGTAGATGATCACAGCCTGTGTGCGGCTCAGCTGTCAGCCCCGTCAGTATGGCCAGCTTATCTTTCTTAACTGGGGACACAGATGTAATGAAAAGTTTCGTTTAGAGCTGAATGAAAACCAAATATATGTGATCCAGCTTGGCTTAGATGTAGTGGCCGGGTTTGTTTTCTCCAAGCTCTTCCCTTCATAGTTAGCTAGAGCTATGAAGCGAGCCAAGATCTACTTTACAGAGAGAGTCGCCGTCGCAATATACGACATTTCTGGGTTCCGTTTCCTTTGGGGCAGGCAGGCTCCTCATAGGTAAGTAAGAGGCATGGCTGACATTTGTGCACAGGTCTTCCCTTTCCTCATGTTAATGTAATAAAATGTCCAGAGCACCTTCACTTATAAAGGGTGCATGCAGACAGGTTCTCTTTTATACACACTTAAATAAACCTCTTTAGCTGGCAAACAGTCCACCAACTTCTTTTGTACACATGGTTTGCAGTTTGACAGAAAAGAGAAACAAAAATAAAAAGCAAAATAATAAATTAAATATCTACAGACGGTGATTTACATGGAGAACAAGACTGTTCAACAGAAACACATTAAGTTACTGAGCCGCTACGCTACAGGGCAGTTACGCAATGCGCTAAAATCACGGTCGTTATTTACAAGATTCACAAGCTGTCGAGGCGTTCAAAAGCCAAAGGTGTTCTCCCCGCTGTACGCCACGTACAAGAAGCCGTCTTCGTCTTTCTCTTTCTCGTACAGCTGTCCCATGGTTAGACTGGAAGAGAAAAGGAGAAACCTATGTCATTCCTCTGGTCTCCAATTAAAGGGGAACTAACATTCTACTGATAAGTGTAATTGCTCTCCCCCATGAGAAGCCGATTGGAGTCCCCTGGTTCTGTTGTGCATTTAAAATTCATATGGAATACCGAATAGCCCTAATTGTGCGAGATGACACTACAACAAAGGGCTCTTGTTAAATATTGTCTACTAGCCATGGGCATGGAGATCTTAAGAAGGATGTAACTAGAGGTACTGTATTTTTCGGACCACAAGACATTGGGGGGGAAAGTGGTCCCAAGGTGCTGGCGGTCGATTCTTGGCTCCCCTGCAGCCTCTTCACTCTCTCTGCAAGATTAACCAGGGAGGTGGTAGAGCTGTCAGATAGGAGATCCAATCACGGGCAGATCCCTTGATCTGTGCTGCATTGTTTATATCAGAGACCCAATGATAAAACCAATAAAGAGCAGAGAGAGGTAGATAAATGAGCTGCCAACCGGGGTCTCTCCCAACTATATCTGCCTGTGTGAAGGCTGCACTTACGCTGCAGCTTTCACACAAACACAGCCATAGAGGGGAGATATCTGCACACAGCATCCCCCGTGGTCCCCCTCTTCCCACAACTGTGAGAAAGAAGCTATAATGTGAGGGCTAAAATTTGATATCGCAGGGGGCTTTTTTCCCCAATTGATTTGAACTGGAAACTCCTTATGCTCAGGTGCGTCTTATGGTTCGGAAAATACGCTAAGTACCATATACTGAAATATAATCTGTGTGATAATAAATGTTTGTATTTATGTACCGCTTAAGGTTACAAAAACCTGATGGGACCACCAGGAAGGTTAATTACCATATTCAACAGAAGGTATTGCCGTTTTCATCATTCATCATATTGCACTATAAGACGCACCCCATAGTTTTGCAGAGAACATTTGAAATACATTTAAAAAAATCAAGAGACACAGCCATTCACATATAAAGTGAATATACAACATGTTCCAGCAAAGTAGGCAGGTGTGGTCCATGCAGTATTCACTCTATACTCCAGCTTAGCAAAAGGCCAGTGCTAACTGAGTGTGCAGGGCTAAAATACGTTAGAGCGTAGGACCTTACCCTACGCCCCTATATTCAGGCTTTGGGTTATACTAATTTGGTGCCTTAAAAGTCCCAGCGAATGCCAGAGGCTGTTACTCCTGGTTGTGCTGGTAATTCATTTCATGTATAGGGATGTGGCACACACAGAGGGGCAAAAAAGTATTTAGTCAGTCACCAAATTGTGAAAGTTCTCTGTAATTTTCATCATAGGTCACCTCAACTATGAGAGACAGAATGGGGGAAAGAATCCAGGAAATCCCATTGTCTGATTGGTAAAGAACTTATTTGCAAATTATGGTGGGAAATAAGTATTTGGTCACTATGAAAAAGTATTTGGTCAATACTTTGTTATATTCCCTTCGATGGTAAGGACAGAGGTCAGACGTTTTCTGTAAGTCTTCACAAGGTTGTCACGCACTGTTGCTGTGAAGAAATCAACTGTGGGAGCAATAATTAGAAAATGGAAGACGTACAAGAGCACTGATAATTTCCCTCCATCTGGGGCTCCAAGCAAGATCTCACCCCTTGGGGTCAAAATGATCACAAGAAAAAATCCCAGAACCACATGAGGGGCCTAGTGAATGACCCACAGACAGCTGGGGCCAAAGTCTACCATCAGTAACACACTACACCACCAGGGACTCAAATTCTGCAGTGCCAGGCATGTCCCCCTGTTTAACCCTCTGAGCGTTTGCCACGTGGCACGGTTTTTTCACGGCTCACCTGGACTGTGGCACAGTCTTGTCTACAAACAAGAAAATGGCTTTTTCTGAAGGCAGCTGAATGCGTTTTCTGATGATCCACATAAACTGGGCCACGGTGATGTCAGAAGGAACTAAGTATTTCCGCTTGTCGATGTCCACGATCTGTGAGCCAGAGACTTTCTCCACGATCACCTAGAGAAGGAGAAGATGGTTTAATGATTTACACTTCAGCCGGCAGTTGTATCAATTCTGTAATTTCATACATTCCGGAGGACATTTCCATTTGGAGGTTCTGCAGCTTCTTGCAATCCCTAAAATCTCTGCGGCCAGAGTATATAATGTCTCTGCCCTCCATACACAATAAAGGGGGTTCACTCGGCTTAACCTGCTTACATGGTCGTGTTCTCCTCAGCATGTAATACTTCCCTAATCTCAGAACTTGTATCCCCACATTCATCTTTATGCCGCCCGAGCAGCTGCGGGGGGTGTTATGGGCACGTCGGCGTGTCATCTATACATCTAACTAAGGGCTTGTTTCCACTAATGCCGATGGCTGCGGTGTTATCCGTGCGGCGTCAGCCGCTCCCGCCCGCACCCGAAGCTGTTTAGCATGCTGATGCACGCGGACGGCCGTGCGGTAGGATGTGGACTTCAGGCGTTCCCCATGTTAAGGGATGCGGTCAGTTGCGGCATCCACACGAAAACGCTGTAGCGAGCGTTCCGCACCGCATCCACATCCGCACCCGCGCACAACCGCACTCGGAGCCTGGCTGATGCTTTGACTATGGATGCGGTCGGAGGGGCGGCAGCCGCGCGGATACAACCGCAGCAATCCGCACGATTGCACATCAGTGGAAACAAGCGCTTAAGCCCCCCATACACGTTCCGATTATTCTCCCGACCGATTTTTCGTCCGATCCTGTCACCCGATTTTCACCTAAAATGTTATGGTCGGTCGGTCGGCTGGCACGAAAAATCGGAATTCGAATATCACCGATCCATCAGCCCGACCCTATTTATTAACAGCAGATCGACCAAAAATTTACGGACAGGTCCGAAGCGGTCCAAAATTTGACCACTGTATGGCCACCCTAACATTCTCAGCTGAATAAGTCCAGCATTGAAAGCGGATATAATCTCAATGATGGTTCACTTTAAAACAATGGTGTATTAAAGTGTAGGTCTTGTTCCCAATAGAAGGTCTGTACCAGGGGTGGGCAAACTTTTGGATGTGTGGGCTACAATGGGTTCTTAACTTTGATCCAGACTAAGAGCCTGTAATCTAACTGCCAGAGGTGTCCTGACTCCTCACATGTTGGGCTGTACAATTTCAACAAGCCATTCTTCCAGGAAGGTAACAAAAAAATTACAAAAAAAGGCCCAAAAAATAAACGTAACTGCCATATTTCAGTTAAAACATGTGTAGATATGTAGTGCCGGGTCCTCCCTGATAGAATACACCGTGATAGGAATGTATATATCCCTGCTATGTAGTGCCGGGTCCTCCCTGATAGAATACATAGTGATTGGAAGGTATATATCACTGCTATGTAGTGCCGGGTCCTCCCTGATAGAATACATAGTGATTGTAAGGTATATATCCCTGCTATGTAGTGCCGGGTCCTCCCTGATAGAATGCATAGTGATTGGAAGGTATATGTCACTGCTTTGTAGTGCCAGGTCCTCCCTGATAGAATACATAGTTATTGGAGGGTATATATCACTGCTATGTAGTGCCGTCCATCCCTGATAGAATGCAAATGATTGGAAAGTATTATCACTGCTATTATGTCCTCGGGGTCCTCACCCTGATAGAATGCAGAGTGATTGAAGGTCAGATATACTTGTATGTAGTGTCCGGTCCTCCCTGATATAATGCATTAGTGATTGGAAAGTATATATCACTGCTATGTAGTGCTGGGTCCTCCACTTATATAATCATATGAATTGAAGGTATCTTATCACGCTATGTAGTGCCGGTTTCATCCCTTTAGAATACATAGTGATTGGAAAGTATATATCACTGCTATTAGTGCTAGGGATCCTCCCTATAGAATACTAGTGATTGGCCAAGTATATATTCACTGCCTATGTAGTGCTGGGTCCTCCCGATAGAATGGCAAGTGATTGGAAGTTATATGTCACTTGCTTTGTAGTGCCGGGGTCCTCCCTGATAGAATCATAGTGATTGGAAGGTATATTATCACTTCTATGTAGTGTCTGGGTCCTCCCTTATAGAATGCATAGTGGATTGAAGGTTATATTATCCTGCTATGTCTTGCCAGGTCCCCTCCCCTGAACAAATTCCATTGATTGGAATGTCTTATCACTGCTAATTTCGTGCCGGTCCTCCCTGATGAATACATAGTTATCTGGAGGTTCAAAATATCACTGCTAATGTAGTTCCGGTCCTCCCTGATAGAATACATCAGTGAATTGAGGTATATATCCACTGCTATGGTAGTGCTGGTTCCTCCCTGATAGAATGCATAGTATTGGAAGGTTATATCATGTTATGTCGTTCCCGGTCCTCCCCTGATTAATCAAAAGATGATTGTTGGCAAATTGTAAAAATGGAAAGATTGGTAAGGGTGTAATGGGGGGCCGTTAGTTATTTGATCCGGCTGCAGAATTAAAAGAATAATTAGTCTTTAAAAATAAGTCTCATACTTCCTTGTTTCTAGTTTCCTTATGATGGCCTACTACAAATCTAAACTGTGTCTCAGTACCCCATCAAACTGTACCATTGTTCCTTTGTTCGTCTTAGCCAATTGCTACCCATGGTCCTACTCAGAGTCTGGTGGTCCCCGATCCGGTAGCAGCCAATGAACACATCCATCATGTACACACAGAGAACAAGCATCACTTGGATTCTCCCACTGGGACTCCATCACACATGAATCAAACAGGATGAATTATTTATTATACAATAACTCCCATCTCATAAAGGGCCCGCCATTTACTGGAGAATAATCAGTAGGTGACTGCCTCCCTATAACAGCATGCAAGGTTTTTGGTGTAGATGGATCATATAAAAAAGGTAACTGCTGACTCGCGATTATCAAAGATCAAGTGGCCAGTCCCAGGTTTCATAGAATTGGCTAGGATTTACATTTATAATCAACAAAAACCGCATCTCATGTGATTGGATCGGCTACAGTCCGTGATACCCTGGTCTCTACTGATTAATATGACTCACTGAGAATGTAGCCTAGCCAGTCACTAGAGAACCAGTGACATCACTGAGAATGTAGCCTAATAATACAATCACTAGAGACCATATCATTCACTAAGCTGCCCTACACCAGTCGGATTTCATGGCCGACGTCCTATACATCGATTTCGGGCGATCTCATCGGGGAATCGGAGGTCCGTCGCTCGTCCAATTAAGTGGTCCGATCGCTACATACCACCTTGTCCCACGGATTCCTGTACGATTCCCCCGTGTCCGATCGCTTACTCCACAAATAGCAACTCCCCGATTGTGCAAATTAGGATCAGAAAGACCACATGTTTGGTTCTCTGTCCGATCCATTCTGGGCCACCGATCGTTTGGACGTGCCTCGGACGGACAATGTGGGCTTCACGCGATTCCTCCAGACGTTCGCGGCACGAGCCCAGGAGCGATCGTCCCTGCATCCGAGGGCAAACGGACCCATGTATGGGCGCCCTTAAAGCCGGAACCTACCACGTACTGTAGGTCACACTTTGCAACTATCCAGACATTCAGGCTGCCAAATAGACAGGAGAACACTCCAACAAAAAACAAAAAGCTTCAGCATAAAACCTTTTACCGAGGTAGCACCTAACCCATGCTGTGAAGTAGCTTGCGCCGCGGCGCCGAGGTACCCTTGTTAGAGCTGAGAGCTCAAGGCGCCGGGAAAACATCCAGCTGTAGTGGGGCCCCAGAAGCATCGCTCTGCACTCTGTGACGTCCCTATCACAAGCGTTGTGCTGTGCTCCCGCCCTCCTCCCATCCCCTCTCTCGAGTGTACGGTGAGGTGATGTGGGGGAAGTGTAGAGAGAAATTGCTGGATGGCAGCAGAGGAGGGCAATAAGAATGTTATATATATAACACCCAGTACCAATTCATGTCTGTCCTTCATCAATATACCATGATCGCATGAATGAGGAACCCTCCCAGACCACTCCGCCGATAGTGGTACTCTGTGAGGAGGATTGTGGGGGAAGTGTTAGTACGAAACATTGCTGGGACTGGCAGCAGAGAGAGGTAATAAGATATTTATAACCTCAGCCCTACCTGTGTGCCCCCCAAATCCCATGTCACACCCCATACACCTGCACACTGAACCCCGTCACCACCCACTCAGATCATCAACCATCTCCTCCTGTCTCCTATTTGCAGTGTCCCTCCTCACAGCTACTCCTAGCACAACTGCAAGACATAGATCGCTCGGAAGGACCAGAAACTGTCCTCACATACCAACCCTTTTGGGATTGGTAAATAATATATGTCCTGCAGGGGAGGGGCATCCTTAGTAATGTCCACACAGAATGGGCGGAAGTGAGTATTCACGCGTTCCAGTACTTAAGAGGGAATGGGGGGGCACCTTAGGGAATAGAAGTGAAGATTGTAAGTAACCCTTATTTTTTTCTATTCTTGTAGCAGCTTCGCACAGATGATACTGACTGACAGGCGTGTGGTAAAGTGGTCTGCGGAATGTACTGTGGGGGATTTTTTTTTTGAGTTACACTTCCCGCTTTAGGAACGTAGCCTATCCACTCACTAGCGAAACCAGTCATCAATCAATGAGAATGGGTAGCCTGCATGTGACATGAATAGGCTACATACTCAGTGATGCTATGGTCTCTAGTGAATGATAGGCTACATACTCAGTGGATGATCTGGTCTCTAGTGATTGATATACTACATTGTCAGTGATATACTGTCCCTAGTGATTGGATAGACTACATCCGCATTGATGATACTGGCTCTAGTGAGTGGGATAGCTACGATACTCATGATGATACTTGGTCTCTATGGATTGGAATAGGCTACATTTCTCAGTGATGATCCGGGTCTCAGTGATTGGATAGACTACATTCTCAGTGATGGCCTGGTCGCTAGGGATTGATGCTACTTCTCAGTGTGGTCACTGGTCTCTATGATTGGATTATGGCTACATTCTCAGTGATGGCACTGGTCTCTGTGATTGGCTCGTTTTCATTTCAATGATGATACTGGTCTCTATGATTATAGGCTACATTCTCAGTGATGCACTGGTCTCTAAGTGATTGGATATGCTAACATTCTCAGTGATGGCCTGGTCTCTAGTGATTGCTAGGCTACCATTTTCTTCAGTGATGGCCTGGTCCTCTAGTGAATTTGGATAGCCTAACAGTCTTCAGGATGATACTGAGTTCTCTAGTGATTGGATAGACTACATACTCGTGAGTGATCCTGGTCTCTAGAATTGGGCTAGACTCTACTCATTGATGATACTGGGTTCTAGTTATTGGAAATGCGACAGTTGTCAGTGACTGATACTGGTCTCTAGTGATTGTATAGACTCCTTTCAGTATGGCACCATGGTCTCTAGTGATTGGATAGACACATTTTTATGATGATCCTGGGTCCCTATTGATTGATAGACTACATTCTCAGTGCATGATACTGGTCCTCTAGTATTGGAAATGCTACATGGTCATGATGATGGCTGGTCGCTAGTGAATTGGATAGACTACATTACTCGTGATGATACTGTCTCTCTGATTGGATAGACTACTATATACTCCTTGATGAACTGGTCTCTGTGATTGTATAACACATTTCTCACGATGATACTTTGTCTCTATGATTGGATAGGCTCCAGTCTTTTTTTTTTTTTTTTTAAATAGTTTTTTATTGCATTTTCAACATTTTCCCACATAACATTACATAGGCATGTGAGGATAAGGTGTAAAACAGCCAGAGCAGTACAGGATACAAGTCACTTGACCAGTCATAAAATCCTCCATCACACATAACCACACAAACAATCTTAATCTTACTAAACAAAAAAAAAAATCGAACCCAACTTCCAGGCTCCCTCCCAGAGAATGAAAATGGAGAAATCGATAAGTGCATCACACACAATCTCATTGAAAAACTTTATGGCCGATAATAAACATCACAAGAATATTGGATGCCTGGTCTCAAACCAGAAAACCAGCAGTATAAACTTATACAAACAACTATATAAAAATACAATAAAAATAAGTAGACACAACAATAAAAGAACCAAAAAAAGAAAAGACCGTGGTCACCCGTCCATGTCAAGAATTACCAATGTCGCGTCATCTCAGATAACCGCAGGTCCTCCCGTCCTGATTCACTAAGTGCGGTTTCCGGCTCCTCCCCCGCCCACAACTGAAGGCCGTCAGACATCACCCTCCGTCATACGTCTACTTGTCCTCATTGCACTGACTGTTTTATTCGACCTATCAGGGTCATTCCACCCTCCCCCTTCATTTTTCAGAGGTCGCAGCGAGGTGCGCAATTCCCCCCAGGCATACCAGGTGAATAGCGGTGGCGCCACATCAAGGCCCAATTTCCGACGGGGTTAGAAGCAAACGCAATGTACTTGCGCCATCGCGGAAGACTTTGGAAAATAGCCTGTCCCGGTTTGCTATCCCGACCGCCAGTAACGTTCAATTGAATAGATCTCGCACCCTATTCTGCACATTTGCGTCGAGGCGGTGTGGGTCAAGCCATTAAACATCAACACAACCTTCTTGCTGTCAGAGGCCTAGTTTGCCCACTGGGACCTGCGGAAGTTAATCTGAGGCTGTGTCCTTCCTGACCTAAGTAATGCAAACACCACTACAGGGTTCCAAGTCCAAGACCCTCCCCCGTCCCCGCTTGGATATATTGGCGTCACCGTCCCCCCAAAACGCCTTAAGGCAGCAACAAGACCATAGCCGTGTCACCGGGGGGCTCTAAAACTAAAGCACAGCACATTTGGGACATCTACCACGAACTATAATTATGCGTACATCCGGCCTAACAATTGGAAAGAAGCCCATATATTGCCTATGGAGAATTGTAAATTGGGTTTCCCCCTCCAAACCTCACTCACCATTAGTTTCGACACGAGAGATAACCACTTGAGAATTTGTCTGGAAATCAAATCAACCCAATCACCCGCTAGGCGTAATCCTTTGACCAATTCGGGCCTTATCTAGTGTCCATATGGTCCGTAGCTGCAGTCAGTAAAAGTCTTACAGATTGGAAACTAGCTTTCCCTATCCCCCGAAGAAAGGTATCAAAAGCCTTGGTTAGGAGGCCGCTCGCGAGGGAGTCCTCGGGATCCGCCAATGCTCACGTTTTGCCAATAGAAAAATACCTGGGCGCACGGTTATGTCAAACGGTCAGCCAATATTGCAAAAGGAAGACCAATAGTTCGAACGTTGACTTGTGGAAAAATTGCGCCAACGTACACAAAACCTAGTTCTTTCCAAATAGCCGAATCCCCGTAAGGTCACCAGTGGGGTGGGGCGGCCAAGGTTGCCCCCCGTATCGGAGATATCGCACAACAAGACAACGCCCGTTATGTGCTAGAAGGAGCACCTTACAGCTTCCCTCCACGCCACTACCGTGTCCCCGAACAAGACGCTAATTCTTACACGATGGGGGCATTTTTGCTGGGGGCAGTGCAGGAAGCCGGGAGCTGCCAAGTAACCGACAAGCCGACCCAGGTCAAAGTTGGAATGAACGGAGCTAACCCTTGATCCAATCGACTTCAACTGTCGCAGTAATCAAGCTAGATTTAAATACGTATGGCTGTCTGGCAATCCAGCACCACCTCCCCACTTTGGGAGTGGCAACTTCTTACTATTCAATTCTTGGCCGGCCCCTTTCACGAACTTTGTAAATACTTCCTTAGGAAAGTGTATCCTTATGTGTAAAGAGAACTGGATGGTCTGAAATGATAAATAACTTGGGAACGCACACATCATTTTTACCATATGAATTCTTCCTAGCAAGAGAGGGGCAGCCGAGTCACATAGTCAATTGTTTATCAATTTTTTGTATCATTGGGGGCAAATTTAAGGGTATAAATAGAAGAGGGGGACTTTGCCAATCCTTACCCCCGAAATGGTAATACCCCATCACTATCAATTGGCAAGAAGGACAGTCCAAAATCCAAGAGCCGCTCCCCCAGATAGTGAGAGGGCACAGTTCTCTTTTAATCAAATTAAACTCTCAAAGCCAGAGAAACTACCGTCATCTGTAACACAACCACAACAAGGGGGATATCATGCTGAGGAGCGCAGGGACCGATAATGTCGTCTGCAAAAAGCGCCATGCGTCAAGCCTACACCACGCTCGGGATTCCATTTCATTTCAGCTCGCGTAAGAGCTAAGGGCCATCCGCTCAAGCGCCAAGTCAAACAGCAGAGGGGAGAGTGGACACCCCTGCCGAGTGCCCCTTTTGCGAGAGATGGTCTTCCGAAGAACCGCATTGACACGTAGACACCTGGCAGTAGGTTTGTGATACATTCGTCCGCAGCAGGTGGATAAAAGACCTCCAAAGCCCCGTCCTACTGCAAACCAGGAATAGCCACTGGAGGATTCACGTTGTCGAATTGCTTTCTCAGCATCCAGCGACAACAAACCCACACTTCTTCCCTAGGAACAGTTGGCGTATGCCAAGGGCTTATACCTTAACGCATTTAGTGACTGCTGAACGACCCTTCAACACAACCCGTTTGCAACCCGTCATAAGCAACGGAAGGACGTTGCCAATCTGGTCCGCAACAATTTTTGGAGAGTACTTCGCATCCCCGTTAATGATGAGATTGGCCGGAAAGAGGCCCGGCGTACTGGGTCTTGTTTGGGGTTAGGGAGCACTCTAATGTGGGCTCAGTCGCCGTCTTAAAAGAAGGGCCACCCGCCCACACTGCACTGTAGAACTGCGGAGGGTTTCCCCAACCTGAGGGTACCACTAATCATTGAACAACTCTGCCTTCAATCCGTCAGGACCCGAGACTTAGATGAGGAGTAGGCTTCACCGACCCTGGTACATCGTCGCAGCGAGATGGATGCGTCAAGGCAATCTAACATTTCTGGAGGAATTTTGCGGGAGTGCAATACCCTACAGAAAACGCTCCCCCACCGCCAAGTCCACGGCCCCCCCCCCCCGGCCTTACCATACAGGGTTCTGATAATAGGTCGGAGAACACCTTGTAGATCGCCGTAGGGAGTAATGAGTCACAGCAAACACAAACCCGCTTTATCCCTAATGTATGGACCAGGGAGGTTTAAAGACGGAGTCCACTCTCCATATTTGCGAGGAGACGGCCCGCCTTATTCCCCCCATCTGTGAATTGGACTTGATGTGGGCTTCCCTATCATTTCTGACCCTCTGTGCCCAAAGGTCAAAGTCACCCTTACATACAACATCTATGCCACTCATACCCTAGTACATTGTTGGGAGATTGGTTCAAAGCAGAAGACTGCGCCTGGCGCAGGCGCCTCACAGCATCTCAGAAGGATGCGTGCGCATCCGCTTCCTTTTCTCGTCCGCTATGCAATAATTTTGCCCATAGTAAAAGGCCTCCCGCCTCCCAGTAGCAGCCGGGTCATTCTGAGGCTGTGCATTAACCTCCCTCGATTCAGAGTCCCAGCCTCACTAAGGGCGGCAGAAGTCCTTGTCTGCAAGAGATGGGTGGGGGGCATCGCCCAATCGGCGAGGGGCCTCCCCTGGTTCTCGCTTTGGAGCTTAATAAAATGGGGCAATGGTCCGAATGACCAAGTCATTGTGATTTCCAGTCGGCGTAGTGGGCAAAAGATTTGGGGACATAAAAATATGGTCCAACCGGACAGCAATTATGGGGCCCAGAGGAGACAAACGTATATTCCCTGTCAATGGGTGTTCAGCTCCCACTCCAGGAGGTTTGCCGCACTTCGCAATGCCAGTAAAGGGGTTTTCCCCCGGGGGTGCAAGCATAGGAGATTCGCCTGGGTCGTTTACCAGATGGCCTGTCCTCCCCCAGAAGACATGACAAATTGATCTCCTCCCCCCAAGATGAACTTTATCCCGTGGGAGCCTCAGATTACCCATGAAAGCAGCTGCTGAAAAAAAGGCAACAGTAGGGTAATTACGGAGGCGTAGACATTGTGTATGGATAGTCACCCTGTTGGATCCGAATATCAATCCTCCACCCCCTACCAACTGAATCTGAAAGGGATGCTGGGAGAGCACTTTGAAATTGAGGATTTGCGGAGAAGAATGAGTACTACCTCCACCTACGGCCCGGCAGAGGGGGGGGGGGTGCATGGGTGGATGTGGGGTGTTGAGGCCTGTTTCGGGTCGG
>CM070041.1:9746011-9798252 GCA_036250615.1 Ptychadena robeensis
TAGTGATTGGAAGGTGTAGAAAGGTCCTCATATTACATGGTTTTGGTAAAACAAAATATGGCCAGCTTAAAGGTGTATGGGGGGCTTTACTGCTGTTCTTTATTCCTTTGACTGTCACTACACATTCCGATCTGGGATTATTACACTGGGCTTCATAAAAAAACACATCCTTATCTACACATGACACAAAATGTGCATCACCACACCACAGTGTTACCTAATGCTTAAAATACCATTTACGTTTTGTTTTTTTAAAAATGAACAATAATGTCTTCTAGCTATACCTGATGTCCTTAATTCATTATAAAATGCTTATACAAGTCAGTATAGATTGAAAATGTTATGTGCGGCCCTTTAGTGATGCTGAGGGCCACACTTGTGGCCCTCCATATCAACTCAGTTGCCCATCGCTGATCTATAGGAATGATCTATAGGAAAGCCTTGTAAGGGCTGTGTGAGTGGCACTGGGCATGGGCACAGAGACGAAAGGTACCAAATGGGCACTCAGGTTGACAGGTTACCGTAATTTCAAATGTGTGTTGTAGCTATGTATATATTTGTGAAGTATCCTTTTTTGTTTGTTCTACTCCAGGGCCCCTCAAAAACGGGTTGGAGAGATTTACCCTACTTTCTCATCTCCCTACAAAAATAAGGTAAGGCCAATCTGTAATGATTGATGATAAAATCGGCAATCTTCCTCTACTAACATTTTTTTTTATTTCTGCCTGATTTTTGTTTTCCAAACCCCTTCTTGTGCCACTGTTTGCTGCTTTCAAAAGTTGAAAACAGTTAACACCTTTAGATTCCTCCATACAATTTTCATGAGACCTACCAACAACTATGTAGTATAGTGACCTCCCTGATAGAATACATAGTGATTGGAAGGTGTAGAAATGTCCTCCTATTACATGGTTTTGGTAGAAGAAAAGTTGGTTGTACAGAAATTGCATGGTAATTGTATGTGGTGTATGGGGGGCTTTAGGCTATGTTGCCACTATGTGGGAACATAGCCTTGCTCCCTGGTTCAAATGGGTGATTAGGCATCCAGCCAGCTGCTCACCTTTACCCTAATTAATTTCAACTGCATAATTGTTCCTCCTGCTGGTAGTTCACTGTGAACTATGGTTCAGCAACACATTTCCACACTACAGTAGGATAAAGCTGGCCACACATTTGTCATTTGCCTCCAAAACGATCGTTTGGGAATCTATGCCTGCCCGCCTTAAGCGATCGACCAGAAAAAAAATCTAAATCTAACAAGAAACCCATTAAACAGTGATCCGACATTTCAGTAGTTTTCTGGTGCATCGCTGTTACTTTGGATGGAGATCATGGATAGTATTGGACAGGAATCGATTCCCCAAGGTGGTGTGCGCTTTGATCATTGTACGATTGATCGTTGAGTTTGTGCAGAGGGAATGTGTATGGCTAGCTTGAGAGTGGCCTAACCTTCATAACTCATACTACTCCAATCATGATAAGGGCTTGAGACGGGACGGATACCAGAGATTTTTATATAATAGAGAGATTATTGCCAGTTTTTAAGGGGACATTAACTACAACACTATGGCCATGTAAGATCTCTACTGTACTGTCCTATTGATAATCAGCAAGTTATTTTTTCTCCTGCTATCACTTAACCGATCTTCCCAATGAAGTCATCCAAAAACTTCCTACCTAACTTTTAATCCTCCCCAATTCTTTAGAAAAGAACAAAAGTTTTGGAAACAGAAGGGATTGGTCCAATCCTCCGGCTCCAATAGCTCTTCCCAGTTTCAGTGGTGGGATTGCGCCATCTTGTGGCTTTAATGCAGAACTACAGCCATCTTTTTTTTTTGAAGAATGTGAAGCATGTAGCTATTGACCATCACATAGTTGACTCCTTGTTTGAGAAGACGTCCACACACACAAAACACATTCCAAGATATATATCTGTGCTTTGTGTAAACGGACAGTTAAATATCAGGTGGCCAGAAGTATGAGGAATGGCCAGAACAGAAGTATATGGAATGATGTGCTAGACCTCATGCTAATGCAGCAACACGTCGGAGGCTTTTCTAGTAACATATTGTGAATGTGTTTGTGTAATCAGCTGGGGTTTGGAAAAACAATGCATTTCTTGGCAATTTCTAAAAGCAACAGGGTAGAGGCCCAAAATAGTATATGACTTGTGTTTATTGTAGATCAGAGTATATTAGTCTTGATTACATTGTTTTAACATCCCTAGGATACATATTGAAATACTAGTGCATTGTATATAATTTGTCAGGGGTTTGTGTCTGCTTATGGTAGGACCCCGAGTGTTAAGGAGCGGTGGTATCTTCCAAAGGACACCCTTGTTCTGAGGATTCTGTTTAGGAAAGGAACTATGTTCTCTGTGGGTTCCTTATCTAGTCTATCTAGTACTAAAGCCCCCCATACACCTTTAAGCTGGCCACACACAGGTAGATTCCCATGCAATCGACCGGCAATCAATTACAGCGTGGTGACGTCAATTGATCACACATCAATGTGCACCACATGGGCACATCAATTACTGGACGATGGAGACAGACCGGTCCCCCAGCAGTCAGCTTCTTCGGCAGCAGTGTACCTGAGCTGGAGACACGCACAGGCACTGACCCAGCCAGCCCCCCTTCCTCTTCTCTCCTCTCGCAGCTAGCTGGATCCGTGTTGGCCACGCCCCCTTCACACAGACCGCGTAGCTGAACACATAGCCTGTCACAGCCTGTGTTAAGCTGCTGTCTCCATTGTTTACACCGGCTCCAGCTGTCATCCATTGCATTGAATGGGGATAGCGGGTTCCCTATTCAATGCAATGGATTTCGACCAAGGTTTTCCAACATGTTGGAAACCTGTTGGTCGACGTTTTTCGAGCAGAATCCATTGATCCTGCTCGAAAGGGACCGTGGATGGCTCAGATGAAGTGACAGATGAGAGGAGAATCGGGAGCCGTGAGCGTGCACGCCGCCCGATGTTCCTCTACTCTGTTACTTTATTGAGCCGTGTGGCTAGCTTTAGATTCCTCCATACAATTTCCATCAGACCTACCAACAACTATGTAGTATAGTGACCTCCCTGATAGAATACATAGTGATTGGAAGGTATATATCACTGCTATGTAGTGCCGGGTCCTCCCTGATAGAATACATAGTGATTGGAAGGTGTAGAAAGGTCCCCATATTACATGGTTTTGGTAGAAGAAAAGTTGGTTGTACAGAAATTGCATGGTAATTGTATGTGGTGTATGGGGGGCTTAACACAAAGCATTTCTGATTTTTGATAGACTTTACTGTAATATTTGTTTTATTTCCATATTACCCAACAAAAGATTCCTCTAATTAATATGATTGTTCTGTATTTGTATCCTTCTGCAATGACTAATTCTCTTTCTTTTATCATTTTTCCTAGTTCTGGTGGCAACCATGTTCAGGATACGCTTTATCGGCTCTGTATCTACCGGACTCTTATTACTCCAGACCGTATTCCTGCTTGTTCTGTACTCCAGACAGAATATGACTTTATCAAGGGTGGAGGACAAGGAAAAGGTCCATCTACTAATCATCTCCTCATGGAGATCGGGGTCCTCTTTTGTTGGCCAAATCTTTAGTCAACATCCCGATGTGTTCTACCTAATGGAACCTGCTTGGCACGTGTGGGTGTCTATGTTTCAGAACAGTGCTAAAGTTCTTCACATGGCGGTCAGAGACTTGGTGCGGTCCGTGTTCCTCTGTGACATGTCCGTGTTTGATGCCTATATGCCAAAGGTGCGTAATGTTTCTGCCCTATTCCAATGGGCGGCCAGCAGGGCTCTGTGCACAGCTCCGGCTTGCAAGTATTTTGCTCGTGATGAAATCATAAATGAGTCGGCTTGTAAGACCCTATGTGGGAAATATCCATTTGCCAATGTCGAACAGGCATGTAATACCTACAGTCACATTGTTATAAAGGAGGTCCGCTTCTTTGACCTCAAGGTTCTCTATCCTCTTCTCACCGATCCTTCACTAAACCTAAAAATAATCCATTTGGTCCGGGATCCAAGAGCTGTGGCAAAATCCAGGGATCAGTCAAGCGAAGCTTTTACCAGAGACAATGGGATTGTCCTCAACACAAATGGAACCAGAGTGAAAGACAGGAAGTATGAAGTCATCCAAGAGATCTGCCGAAGTCATGTGCAGATATTTGAGACTGCTGCCTTGAAGACTCCCAGCTTCCTCAAAGACCGATACATGTTGGTCAGATATGAAGATGTGGTTCGAAACCCCTTAAAGGAAATAAAGCAAATGTATAAATTTGCCAATTTAAAGCTCATAAACAAGCTTGAGAAATGGATACACAACATCACGCATGGCCAAAGCCCAGGAGACATAAAAGAAGCCTTCGTGATAACGTCCCGCAACGCCGCCAATGTGTCTCAAGCCTGGAGAAACGTTCTTACCTTTGACAAAGTAAAGAAGATCCAAGATCTTTGCAAAGGGGCCATGAACATGCTTGGATATCTCCCCCTGGACTCGGAATCCGAACAGAAAGACTTGACCATAGATGTTGTGTTACCCAGAAAACAGGAGGAATTCAGTTGGCTATGACTTCTGCACTCTTCAAGGCGTTAGTGCTTTAGATTGCTTTTATTTATTAAATTCCTTGAACTGTGAACAACAAAAACTGTTTTATGGAAGTGGAGAGGTCTTTTGACTCGTCTGAAACCTAATGAGACTGACCTGTTAAAACTTAAAAAAGGGGATAGCTACAGCATAGCATTCATCATCCCTACACTGGCCCAAGCCATTACTCATGTTATCCCATCTTAAAGGGACCTGTACATGGAGACTTGTTACATGGACACCTCCATCATATCACAACTTTCTAGCAATCCCTAAAGCCCCCCATAGACGGGCCGATTCCCGGCCATAGTTGTAGCAGACCAACCTGCGTACTCGCTCCCACCGAGCATATGAAGGTTGGTCGGCTGCAACTATGAGGGAACCCACCTTGGGTTTTGTAGAAAAAAAAGCCGGCAGGTCCAATCGCACACGGATCCGTCCTGCTGGTTTTTTTCCTGCCCGACTGCGGGCTGTTAACTCGGAGGGGAAGTCTCCTCCCCCTCCGAGTTAATTGGCTACAGTCTGACAGGAGTCCCGTGTGTTAGTGGAACACACAGGATTCCTGTCCGTTGTGTAGCAGACTGCTCACAGCGTGGCGACGTCACCACGCTGTGAAGAGTCTGCTAAATGTCGGCCATAGATCGGGACGTCTATGGCCGGCTTAAGTTGTCTTTGTAAAAAATCCTGGAATTGCTGTTATTTCTTTTGACTGTCCTGTAAATATTATTTTCAGCCAATGGCAAATAAGGAAGCATAAAATAAGTATAGATGCACATAGGTTCATGTTCAATCATGGTGCGACATCACCATACTGTGTGAGCGGGTCATCCATTGTACAGGTGTCAACCTGTGTACGGGGGCTTTACAGTGGATATACAGTGTAATGTGAAATGACTTCCATCAAAAGATCAAAGCTAAGATGACCTGAATGCAGGCATTGAATGGTGACCTCAGCAGCTATGCAGGGATTGCTAGAATTCTGAGGTGTGATGGAGGAGATATTTAAGGTACAAAGGAGTGACATAGGTCGCCTTCATTAATAGAATTGTAGTTATAATGTACAAAGTTCTCAGATGGTTCTAGTTTTTTATCTGATTAATTTTAAAGGTAAATATGTTTTAAATAAAATAAGTTGAATGTGTGTCTTTGTAGTAGACGTCATTAGTTACCGACCCGTTTGCATAAATCAGAACTTTTCTTTATGTTGCGTATACATCCTCTGTAAATGAAATCAGGTTTGCACCCAGCCTGGCTCTGCAGTACATGGAACAAAGGTTCTGACCCTGTGGGTCGTAATCGGGGGGGTCAAGAGGCTATTTTACAGGGGTCACCATATTTCCTGAAAGCATCTGCTGCAAACAAGTCCACGAGCAGGGTGGGGAGTTTGTACAAAGAGTAACACCCCCCACCCTCCTAACTTAGGAGCAAAATGGCATTACTCTCCCTCCCTCCGGGGGAACGACGACAATATACCCGATCGTGCCAGAAGTGATGCAGTACGCGTTCCAAATACCAGAAGCGACATTTCACAACATTGGTTTTAAAAGTTTTAGAACCACTGACCTATAAAGTGATATATATTAGCATATATTACCGTGTTTCCCTGATGATAAGACACTGTCTTACATTTTTTGAATTGCCACAATATGCCCTAGGTCTTATTTTCAAGGGGATGTCTTATTCTGATCACTCTGTGCCGTTCATTGTCCCCTTCTGATCACTCTGGGCCAATCATTGTCCCCCTCTGATCACTCTGGGCCAATCATTGTCCCCTTCTGATCACTCTGGGCCAATCATTGTCCCCTTCCCCGACTCACTTTTTTTTTGGTTCCACTGGTACAGCCACATCCCAGCAGGGATCAGCAGCTTGCTTGTCTTTCCTGCACTGCAGCCAGCCCTGACAGAGTCACACGGAGGTACACAGTTACCCATTGTACAACCAGAATGGGAGATTCAGGCAGATATTGGTTGGTGTCTTATTTGCAGGAGGAGCTTTTTTTAAAAATTTGGGCAAAAATAGGGGGGTGGCTTATCATAGGGGAAACGGGGTATATAAAGTGATACTCTACAATCAAGAGCAATGAAGTGAATAATTTCAACCTGACCTCATGGAAGTCGATACCAGATTTTTAATGCCGACGATTGATGGCGAGTGCCTCGAGTGATCAAAAAACAATTGAAATGCAGGGCTCCAGTTGGCTGGCAGTGCCAATCTAATTTGTGGGTGACCATATATGCTTGTTGTTTTGTTTACTCTAAAAGGTAGCCATACACAGGTCGATTTTCCACTCGATTTTTGACCGATCGATCACTGCGCGCGTTCACAAGTTCGATCGGCAATCAATCGGGTTTTGATCACCCTGCCCGATTGACCCCCAAAAAATCGGAATCGACTAAAAATCAGGTCTCACAATAAACCGTTTTTTTGGTCGATCGTTTGGCAATCGCAGTACGTTGGTGGACCCATAGCCCTATGCAGCAGCCTTTCTGATGAATGGATTTTGTGGAATCGGCCATTTTGGAGATTGGCTCATATCCAAATCGGATTCCCAAGGTGGTGTTGCATCTATTCCCGATCCGATCAATCGCCTGGAAAGATTGGATCAGCAATCGATCGGCATTTGATCGCTGACAAATCGACCTGTGTATGGCTACCTTAACGGCTTTCTCTTGTTTTCCTTACTGGAGGATTTAAAAGGATGATGCCATTATAGTAAAGTATACAATAAGCCTATATCGTCACCCACAAATTAGATTGGCACTGCCAGCCTACAGCAAAACATTGCGCAATAAAATGTAAAACAAGATCTACAAATAATATAAATAAAATGTGTAAAATATCGCACAACTAGAAACACAAGTAGAAAGCGAGATCATTTTTGTATCTTTTTTTTTTAATATAAACAACTTTATTTATATAAAAAGAACATAGATGATAAACATAATTCTTAACTGGTGTTTAAACTAAAATCTCTGATTTAGATGTAGATACAGGGATGTGTTCCTTCAGGCAAAACCTGTACCAGGCATAAAAGTCCACTGATAGAGAAGAACACTATTATAAATAAAGGGACGTTTCCCTGGTGGAGTATTTATAGTATAGATAGGTGGGATTTAGGATGCCCGAGTTCCTGAGAAGGTATTTTATGCGGAAGAACTTTTAAGCCCCCCATACACCTTTAGATTCCTCCATACAATTTCCATAAGACCTACCAACAACTATGTAGTATAGTGACCTCCCTGATAGAATACATAGTAATTGGAAGGTGTAGAAAGGTCCTCATGTTACATTGTTTTGGTAGAAGAAAAGTTGATTGTACAGAAATTGCATGGTAATTGTATGTGGTGTATGGGGGGCTTTAAAGGGCACCTAATAATTGTAGCAGGATACTGCTTGTATTACCAGTGGCATGGTTCAAACAACCCATGGTTGTTCATGCCAAAATCAGAAATTGCAATGATGTAGGATCTGCATACTGAGACAAGCCTAATCCAGTAGGAAAATGATGAGGGACCTAAGGTAAGAATGAGGTCCTCATCTCATGCATTCCATAGATGTCCCTGATCTTCATCCTGGTCCTCAACTAATATTTTTGGAAATCGTTCCATCAGTGAGTCCTTTAGCATTTCTTGCTTCTAAGGCCCAACGTACACAAGGAAAGAGTATGACAAGCAGGTTCTGGTGTCCAAGTTTCTCTGTTTTTGGAACACTGTCATGGTACATTACACCATTATACTCAAAACATACAAAAATACATATTTTTACACAATTTTGCTTAAAACAAGAAGCACAGAGACCTAGTAGCACAATTAGGTCAGATATTTTACACATAGGCACACTCTGGTTAATAAACATTTAGTTGAACTTTAGATGCATAAACATACAGTCTTCCTGACATAAGAAGGGATATATTATGATTTTTTAATTCAAACAATACTTTAAGCCCTATACCGGGGGGTAGCCCTGAGCCCCTGAAAAGTGTCTGGTACTTTTATGGACTTTTTATGGGTGATCTTGACATTATTGGGGTGTGTGCTCCTATATTTGCTGTCTGGTACTTTTATGGACTTAATGGATGATCTTCTTGACATTATTGGGGTTTGTGCTCCTATATTTGCTGTCTGGTACTTTTATGGACTTAATGGATGATCTTCTGGACATTATTGGGTTTTGTGCTCCTATATTTGCGGTCTGGTACTTTTATGGACTTAATGGATGATCTTCTGGACATTATTGGGGTTTGTGCTCCTATATTTGCTGTCTGGTATTTTTATGGACTTAATGGATGATCTTCTGGACATTATTGTGTTTTGTGCTCCTATACTTTCTGTCTGGTTTGTCCAAAACAAAAAAAAAAAAACCATTAGGATATGATTTGTCATGTGCCTATGATTACAGGGACAATAGTATCTGGGCAAGAAAGATTCCAGCTGTGCAATACTCAACATATATCAACATTCTAAAACGACTAGTGTTGGAATTATATTATCTTCACATCTGGTCTATGACACTATACCCAGCCAAATAAAAAGACACTTCCCTTTGTCTGTAATGGTATTCCTGTAGGATTATATCACAAATGGTTAAATGAATAATACCCAACCATTGCCACAATGATAAATTTAAGAAGCTCTGATTGAATCAAAATAAAACAAATCAAATATATGCACAACATTTTTTTTGTTTGGCAAATATATTATTTTCTAAAGCAGACCTATCACCAGGCCCCACAGCACATTCCAATAAAACTATATTGACACAATATGGAGACTTGTTTTTTTGTACCGCCTTGAAGTGAGCGCAGTTGGGCTTTAAATCTTTTGTACATAAAATGGGTGAATAGCCCTATAGCTAGTGTGCGGCATTTTGTGACTGGTCTGCTTTAAAAGGCGCAATTTATGCTAAATGACAACAGCGAGTAAATCATTGTCTCCAGCAGAGCGCTTTCTGAAGTCACAATAAAATCAGAAAGATGACTTGGCCGTGAATCTTTACAGTCCAAGCTCAAAGTTGATGTTCTGCGATGGGGAAACAGAGAAGCATAACTGATTGTCCTCTCAACTGGCTATGTACACAGTGCTATTGGATGGCAGGCACTGACAGTTCTGTGAAGGGGTCCAGTGCGTCGATTAGTCCTCATCTCCTCCGTACATGTCGGCTAGCTTGTTGAAACGTGGTCCCCAGTCATTCAGAGCGCTGTAGTCTTGGTCCCCACCAGAGCTGGAGGAGTTCAGGGAGCTGAGAGAGGCCGCATCTGACCCACTCCCTTCATAGTCAAACACAAGGAGAGAGTCGTATGGTGGGGCGGTGGGGTCATTGTCAGCTGCATTCAGATTCTGAGAAGGAAGAAATAAATAAAATTATTAGCCGGGAGGATCAGTGGGATCTCAGAAAACATCTCTAAAAAAATATGACGGCTGTCTTTTCTATACCCCCCATCCTGTGGCGTCATCCTGCACTCCCTAGCTTCAATAGTTTAAGTGAGTGACCAGGCACAAGTATGTACCGTATTTTTCAGACT
Organism: Ptychadena robeensis; assembly: GCA_036250615.1. Taxonomy (NCBI): domain Eukaryota; kingdom Metazoa; phylum Chordata; class Amphibia; order Anura; family Ptychadenidae; genus Ptychadena; species Ptychadena robeensis. The sequence goes on from CM070041.1 coordinate 9,756,135, forward strand.
ATAAGACGCACCCAGTTCTTAGGGCAGGAAAACCAGAAAAAAAAGATAATAATTAATAAGCTCAATTGGGTTAATGCAATGAATTCAATGAATGCAATATCCAATTCAGCCAGTAGATGTCACTAGCAGCAGTACACACAGCATAACGTCATTCTCCACACTGATCTGCAGGGGGGGGGGGGCTGTCTCCTACTCTGCCGATCAGCTGTTACTGCTGTCACTGTGTCCGTGGAAGCTGCAAAGTGATTGCAGTTTCCACAGACAGGAGAGAGAGATAGAAATGACCGTTCATCTATATCTCTTTCTTCATTGCCTATGCCAGTTCAGAGCTCTGCTGGCATAGGCAAATAGACACAGTACAGATGGGAGAGCCGGACACCGCTGGCTCCTCCATCTCCCAGGCTTATCTCCGTGCCAGGAGAGCTGGCGGGAAGCCAAGGTGCGACCATAAGACGCAGGCACTTTTTGTCCCCAATTTTGGGGGTGAAAAAATACAACTTATGGTCTGAAAAATATGGTCTTAGAATAGGATAAAAAAAATTTCATGACCGATTTACTTTAAGTGCAAATTTTTAGTAAATGAATCTTATCACAGACAATTCAGCATCCTTATTTCTGATTGGCTAGCACCTTTTTAACTTTAATTCCGCGAGAGCCGGAAGCGATCTCACTGACGTTATGTCTGGTATTTTAAATAAGCTTCTTCCACGTCATCGACGTCACTTCCGGTAGTTTAAGGGAGTTTTGGTTCTTCCATATTCCAAATGCCGGAAGAGACGTCACTGACGGAATCGGATTTAGTTCTAGGCCGATTTAGCAGGGAAATGTCACATGTGCTAATAATGTGCGGGGTGGGACATTAGCAGGGAGAGTAACATCCTCTACCTGCTATATTCCTCAGACTTCAAGAACTCCAGAAAAATCCAGGATTTGTTGAAATCAGGATTTTCGGGATCAAAATGGCCACATCTGGCTCACAAGCCACAGGTTTACTGACCCCTGGGCTAGCACATAACAATGTGCACTTCTGAATTAGATCTCTACCTTGAATAAGGTCCTGTGTCTTAATGGACACTTATTTATATATTGTGCGTAAAAGTATGTTGAGACACTGGTTGCAGCAACCTAGCAGATATTAGCCTTATCTGTTTTGGCACTAATTTCCAAACACTATCATTATGCTGCTATTTAGTATATAGAGTTTGCATTGCTACAGATGAACTTGATATTTCCACTTACCTCCTCAATAAAGTTTCCAATCTCATCAGGGTTTGCTGGTCTTGGCCGATACTGAGGAGCAGGCATGAGCGTTGGTGCAACATCATTGCGTATGACATCAGGACGGGCATCAAGACCACGGTGAAGTTGGCCCAAGTCAAAATTCTGTGGGGGTAAAGCACAGCTCAGTCAGGACTCTTCAAAAGGACAAGAAGCTAGATAAATGGCCTCTTGTTTATAACACTTAAAGCAGGTTTTATGAGGACATGTTATCTAAGGAAAATATGACTGCATAATAAAAGAAGCATCAAAGTTTGACCTCTCTCATCAGTAGAATCAAAGACATAGCCATACACACTTCCTTCTGGGCTAGAAGTCCACCATCAGGATGTTTATGGTGGGGAGGGAGGAGGGGTTAACTATCTAAACCTACATAGGGCACTTCAATTGGAGATTGTGAAGAGGTTTTATTTACAAAACCATAATGTGCAGTACCTGGTCCTCCTCTCCACCACCTTCTTCATCATAGCTGAAGACATTATCACGTGTGTCATCTTCAGGAGGAAGCAATGGCTCCTTCACAACCTTCTTCTTTCTCACAAACAGCAGAAGCAGCAACAGCAATACTACAATGAAAAAACAAAAAGAGGAACTTAATAGAAATACAAAGCCAACATGTAGCAAACATTTATATGTAGATTTGTATGAAGGTATTTCATATTTATAATTCCAAACCAACAGGTAAAGCTGTAGACACACAGCATAAAAAGTCAACTAATAATCCCCTCATCCCATCCTTTCCGGTCTTGTATGGATAACAAATGGAGAGAGACAGTCTAAAGGGAAACAGCTGCTGTTTACCTCCCTATGTGAGCATTATAGTACCCCCACAAAAGGATAATGGTTCTACTTACTCAGAAGTGCCAAGATACCCCCGAGGATGCCAAGGATAAGAGGAAGGCCTGTGGCTCCAGCCAATGCTTTTGGAGCATCACAGTTGTAATTCTCTGAACACTGACACACTTGAATTTTTAGCACAGTTGTGTTCGTCAGGTCCTGGGAGTCAGCAAGAGTGATGGGTACGTGGTACTGTTCCTCGGGCAGCTCCCTAATTGGCTTTATTTGAAACTCTACAAAGAAAAAAAGTACAGTTGTTTAAAAAGACACAAAATACTCAAGTGGACATGTATACTTAAGTGTATATTATGAGCAAAATGCATTCTCATGTGCTTAACAAGTTCATTAAATCAAATGTATAGAATGTATGAAATTACTACTTTATCACAAGAAAGTAGGTTGAATGACATAGGCCAACGGTGGCACACTTATGGCAAGGGTGCTAAAGGTAGCATTCTGTGGGCATCCAGCAGGGTACCAACCTGATCACTGACAGCAGAGCGGGCTTTGTATGTTGCTGTCTCCTGCCACAGCCAATTGGAGCCTCACACTCCCGGCACAGCTTGCCCCGTTTTACAGCCTCTAATAATTTGTAACTAGAGATGCTCGAAATATTCGACTTGCTAACTTTCAGAGCTGATTGCAAAGCCCCTGAACATGGAGATATAGAGAAGGGTTGGGGGAACATTTGACAGAAAAAAGTATGTCTCTAACACAAATAGTTTTTGAATAAATTAAGTTCAAAGTCGAATTTCCAAATTTTAAGAATTTTAGACATTTTGACTTGACTTTGAACTTAATTTGTGCAAAAACTGTTTGTGTTAGAGACATACTTATTTCCTTAAAATGTTCCCCCAACCCTTCTCTACATCTCCTGCAAGTTTGGTGATGATACCATGTTCAGGGGCTTTGCAATTAACTCGAAATTGTTGAATATCTGAAAAATAATTTGATCATCTCATCTGCTACAATCACCGAATAGCATGTCCTCTATGTGTAGATCTTAATACTCGGAAAAGGTGCAAAGACCTATAAAGTGATCACAAGTTTACACTATGAACCATTTATGTAGTTATACAAAAATCCCAAACTTACTATTGTCCACCACACTGGCTGTCCAGTTTTCCCGAGCTTCGCGGGTTATTGATGCTCTGTATGGGTGCGTAAATGGCGGCAGATCTCGGTCAATAATATTGATAATTAGAGGGTCTGGACTCTTCTGACAATATACCACCTCTGGAAATTCCAAATACGGTCCATTATCGTTCACATCGCCAAGGATTATCTGGAGGGTCCCGGTACCGGTTTGAGAGGGAGTACCTGTGGATACAGCAATATGCATTAAAGAGCTTTGCTCCATGGTTATTAGAACATCAACATTATAACTGATAAGGATGTGCTCCATGTGGTGCATTCCAGGAAAATAATCAGTTTGAAGAAACCTCATAGAAGAGTCCCATTCAGGGATTGGGAGTTTGTAAAGATTTCCATTGGCGACATACATAAGCTCAGGGAACTCCTAGACTGGAATTGTGTAATGAATGCGTAGCACGATTTCCTAAAGTTTAAGATGGAAACCCTACAAGGGACGAAAAAGGGCTTGTTTCCACTAGAGCAGTCGGCCGCAGATGGATGTGATTTTTGGGACGCACAGGAAGTAGGGGGGTGTGTTTAAATTTTACTTCCTGATCGCCACCCGACCGCACCCATAGGAAATGAATGGACACACAACATTTTCATTCAAAATTAAAATGAATGCGATTTTTGCTGTGTCCATTCTTGTCAATGGACACGGTTGGACGTGGATTTCCGCTTGGGACGTGGTTAAAAACACTGTAGGGTAGCGTTCAAAAATGTCCCAGAATCCGCGGCTGACCGCGCCCATCCGCATTAGTGGAAACCCCATTTGTATTTTCAATGAGAGGAGCCGGCCATGGAAGCGGCGATGCAATTAAACCTGCATCCATCCGTGACTGACCGCTCTAGTGGAAACAAGTCCTTACATAACTTAGGCTGATAAATGTGTTATTTACTACTCTCCAGGCGTCCTCCAGTGGCTGATCATTTTTCAGGCTTCCAAAGTCTTCTAAAGCCAATTAATTCATAAAAACATCAAAAGTTTGATATCTTCTAAAAGTTGGGTAGTTAAAAGCTGAAGGCTTAGGGTATGACTTCCCAATATTGGTGATCTGTCTGGACCCCTGCGTGCAGTGCTTGGCGGGGGTCCTGACGGATCACATACACATTACCTGCCTGGTAAATCCTCTGTTCTCACAGCGCTGAGCCGGGGTTACCCTAGTGCAGTGTCGTGGAGTCATAACCTAAGGCTCCACTGTACGTTTAAATCCCTGCATTCAACGCATTGTCGGCAGTGGGGAGTTGACAGGGCTGTCTGCACAGCCCGTCAGAGCCGCTGGTTTGAGCCTCCGTTACCTTCAAATCGACCCAGCAAGCTATTCTTTGGGAACGCAACGGAGGCTTAAGTGGACACCAGCGGACAGTGGAGCCTAAGCCAAACGCTTAAAAGCCTGATAAGTGCCAGTGGTCTGGAAGGTTTCCTAAGTTAAAGGTTCACACCCATGCATTTATGGGGCATTCACACCTGTAAGTGCACAGCTTGATAAACAGCAGCACATTTTGTAGACTTCTATGATATCTAAAGGGCATTGACGTTTTTTTGGGCACTTAAATGACACGACATATTACCATATAAATGCAGTCTTAATAAGATGGGGCTGCTGGAGGAGTTATTACATCAGAATCAGGCCTTCTGCCAGGGGTTTGTTGTGTCGCAAAGCTTTATATGGTGGAGATCTAAATCCTTTGTAAATCTATATGTTCTTCAACTGTGTATTTACCTGTTTTTGCAGAGTTTAGCTTTAAAGCACAACATATTAGCCAACACCAAAGGTGTTTTGAATGTTTATCTTTCCTGAAGACAACTTGACTTGCTACGATGGAGTGCCCTTGCTTTGCAGAAGAACAGCTTTATGAGTACCAGCCATTTCTACAACTGATGTTATCTATCTACCATCTCGGCCATTATCCCTTCTTCAAAATTTTGGATTTACATAAGCCTTTACCATTTTCTATGTGGTTAAAACAAAGGGAAGACATTCCACTGTAAAGCATACAATAAATTAGTCTCCACGAACACTCACCATTGTCCACAGCCAAGATGATGGCTTTGTAAGTGCTGTTCTTGACAAATATGGACTCTCGATCTAAATGTCCGTTTCCTGTGATGATTCCATTCTCTGAGTTCACAGAAAGCCACCCAGCTGGGTCATTACCGATATAATAACTGTAGAACACATTTAATACATTAGGATTATCATGTTGATTTTTTAGAATTGCACATACATCAAGCTTAATATAAGACATTGTACTGATTAAAGCCTTCTGAAAGAGCACAACATCCTAAGGCACTTCAAAACTGTGAAACAGTAGAAATGCAATAGCCGATAGATATCTACTGATGGGTGACTGAGTGAGAAATTACTTACGTTATCTTTTGATTCTGTCCCTTGTCGGGGTCCTGAGCTGTGTAGGATGCCACCTCTTGGCCGCTTGGCAGATCCTCTGGCACAGAAACGTCTTTGACTGGTGGCACAAAGATTGGAGCTTCGTTGACGTCTAACACGTCCACCGTGACTGTGGCGGTAGAAGTTAGTAAAGGTACGGAAAAGTTGGCTTTGTTGGTGGCCACCACCAAAAGCACATATTGTTTCTTCACCTCAAAGTCCAGTCCCTGCAACCACAAGAAAAATTCAACTGAAGAACAATTCCAGGTAAATATAAAGACACCTGTATTCTATTAATATTTTGCTCAATAGATATAGTCAATCTCCTTCCTGCTTAGATGTGCTCCATGATGCCCTGTCTAAAGAATATCACCTTTATTATGACATATTTCCTATTATATTTACATATACAATTAATTCTTTCATTTTTCTATTTAATTCTTTCTATTTATCCATTCACTATACAATTATATAGACATAACCTAGCTGTATTACCTAACTTGTCTGGGTTTCATCATTAAGTGATAGAGCATTGCTTACCTTTATGGTTTTTAGTTGACCCATGTTATCTGGAGTTGTTGTTACTTCAAACTGATTTCCTTCATTGCCCTTAATTATCCTAAACACGGATGTCCAGGCGTCTGTGTTGGGGGTATCTTCGTCTGTGACAGTCAGCAAAGCAACGTCAACCCCAACCTCGTTTTCACGAACAGATGCTGTGTACTAAAATTAAGAGGATTTACGTTAGAACTGCTATAGATTTGTCTTAAAGGTATCAAACTTGATAAGCATATTATTATACATATGTATAATAATGAAAGGGCCTGTGTGTCCAAGAGTATTACAGAATACCATTTGTTTAGAGCCCAGGTGCCCAACCTGCGGATCTTTTGGTGCTCTATGGCGGCCCCCTTGGTCCTTCCCCAAAACTTTACAGTTATTGCATAAGCCATAGGAACTCACCTGTCCACCGTTCCCCCACTAACAGGTCCTTGCCCGGAAACTTCTTAGAGTGGGAATAGAAGAAGAGGCGATAAACTTGCGTGATAGGCGTACATAAAAGCCAATCAACGACCCAGATGGTGTCTGAGCAGGTCCCTCGCCTCTTCTCTTCTCCTGTAGATTTTTGCGGTCAGGACTGACTGGTGATTGCCAATGCTTTACTCTATTTCAAAAATGAACGGGGGTGATTGTATAATATATATTGCGGTCGATAACCTGAGAATAGGGGCATATAACCTTTATAAGCAGTATAGGTTGAAAATGTTGTGTCCGGCCCTTTAGTGATGCTAAACTAAAACCGCACTTGTGGCCCTCCATATCAACTTAGTTGGCCACCACTGGTTTAGAGGAACAAGGGCGATTAATTTCTAAAAAAAACTAACAGGATTGGCTTAAGTAGGTATCGTAAGTATATAGAACAGCATGTCAGAGCCACTTAACTTGAGCTGGCTTTAAGTACAGGGGCTCTTCAAATGAAACCCCTTATACCTGACTATAAAAAAGGATCCTAAATACTAAAATTAAGATAGCATATCTTCTTGAACAATGTATGTCTATCTGTTCAGACAAGAATGATTTTCCAGGTACTACATCAATGGCCTCGTTTTATATGGAGCTTTAAATAACGGCAGAACATTCATTTAACACTTACCGTAATGGGATTAAAAACCGGAGCATTGTCATTGGCGTCTGTTACAGTGATTACAGCTGTGCCGGTGGCCTCAAATCCGGTACCTTCCTGATCGGCGGCAATGAGGACCAAAGTGTATGTGGGGTACAGCTGGAAAGAAAATAAAAGTGTTGTTAAACCAAAGTAGATTAAAAAAATTTACCGTATTTTCCGGTGTATAAGACGACCCCCAACTTTTCCTGTTAAAATATAGAGTTTGGGATATTCTCGCCATATAAGACTACCCCTCATCCAACGCACACCAAATAAAAATGTTTATGTCTACTCTGATTTTCATCCCCCAGATCTCCAACACCCTTAGAAGTTCAATCTTTTTTTTTTGGATCAGAAGCAATTTGACACCCCTATCTGCAACCTTTCATAGTTGTTAATGTTTCCCTGCGGTTATCCAACGGACATAAATTGTATACATTTGACAATAAAATAGCTTTCATCTCCCTGCAATACCAATTTCAGCCACAATATTGCTAGTGAGCTGTCAGTCAGTAGCAGCCAGCTTCTTTCTCAGACATTGGGAAGGAGAAGGAGGGGGCGAGGGGGATGCTGAAGATCTCTCCCTCTGGCTCCTGTCTGCAAGCGTGCAGTGCGGGGAGCACAGACTCCCCTAGATGGTCAGCCAGGGACAGGAGTGCCCCCCGCACCCCCCTGACGGCGGTCCCTGGCGTAGAAGACAACTTCTGACTTTTGCACACATATTCCTGTGTTCAAAAGTCGTCTTATACGCTGTAAAACACAGTACATGTAAATTTACAAGTATTTATAACGGTTATACTTACTACTTCACACTAGCTGTATCCCAGTAATGGTATTGGGCAGGAATTAACAAACGTGTCGGATCACTGTGTGATCCAACGTGGAAGATTCCTGGTCAATCTTGCCAGGTTGGCGCACCGGATTTTTGGGCGAGGATTGGCGGGAACATGCATGGCGGTCGATTGCCCGAAAAATCTGATGAAAATCGGCCCGTTTATGCCTACTTTTACTCCCTATTTCAGCTATTCAGTGGCTGAGAAAAGGGAAGTTGCCAAAGTAGTAGTTTATGGCTATGGAATGACTAACGCCAATAGTTGGTTGGTTGAGTCACATGGTTCTCCATACTTTTAGGTATTGTTTTTTTTTCTTTGACTTGCATCGCTGAACTTAGAATGGGGGTTGTAAAACTGTACTGGTTTACCCTCCAAACAACAATAACTATATAGGATTATCTGCATTGCCTACTGTGACCGTCCCTCTTCGCTCTGACAGATCAAGCACAGTAGTCATCAAGTACATGACCTTCAAGCGCCTGGGTTTGCATATACAATAACACAGACATAGGCACTTGACAAGGAACAGAGAGTTGAGAAGACCAACTCACAGATGTCGCTTTGTTTTTGTTTTTTTTACAAAACGGTAAAGCTCAACATCTGGGCAACATACAACCTTTCACTTGCACAGTTATATTCATTTTCATTGAATTGAATACCGTTGAAGTAACAAGAAGATGTTATTCAACAAACCTCTCTGTCTAATCCAGAGGACACAACGCTGATGGCTCCAGAGGCAGAATTGACAGTAAACATCTGGCTGTCTGGAAGTGGAGGCTCTTGACTCACGATGCGGTAATAGACAATGCCATTATTGGCGTCCTCACTGTCATCTAAATCTTCTGCGGTCACAGACATTACAAAAGTTCCTAAAATGACAGAAGAGGAGAAGGGTCATTACAAAAGCTCCATCTCGAAAGAACGAACATGGTACGTCAAGGCTTTAATAAAGTGATTAAAGGACAATCCCCACCAGAGCACACCATCTAGTTTAACACCTAACATCTTCAAAAGTTCCTATAGTAGTATATTCATATAGTAATATCTGAAGGGACTTGTTTAGTAATGTTGAAGTCAGACATTGAGTAGGAGATCCATACCACTACTTTAAAACAATGACGTGTACCATGACCCGGTGAATAAAAACCTTCACAGACATCAGTTTTTGATGTACCTGAGATCATTCAGATATCATTCAGGTGCCTTTTTGCATTAAGCCATAAAGCTCCTGGACACCTGCCCATTGAAATCTGGATAACCACTCTAGAATAATTCTACAAGTTTTTGCATGAATTGGTCATACAATGTGCTCTGATCTTCATCCAAGTCACACCATTAGAAAAACACACATTCTGCTTAAAATAATACTACACAAACATTATATGTTTTCATTGAACATAACATGTACACATTCACAGTGCAGGGTAAAAAAAAAAGTATGTGAACCTTTGGACTTAACTGGTTGACCCTCCTTTGGCAGCAATAACCTCAACCAAACGTTTCCTGTAGTTGCAGATCAGACCTGCACAATGATCTGGAGGAGTTTTGGACCACTCCTCTTCACAAAAAGTGAAGCAATATATTTCAGTGTAGCAATATACCTGGGATGTCAGGTGTGAATTGAACTCTTAAAGTCATGCCCCAGCATTTCCATCGAGTTGCGGTCAGGACAGTGGGGATGATGTTTTGATGTTGGTGTGCTGTGTATTTTTTTCTCCATACATATTGTTGTGTGTTTTTTCCCAAACACCACAACTTTGGTTTCATCAGTTCACAGAATATTTTGCCAGTAGTGCTGTGGAACATCCAGGTGCTCTTTTGCAAACTTCAAACATGCGGAAATATTTTTTTGGACAACAATGGCTTCCTCTGTGGTGTCCTTCCATGTACTCCATTCTTGGTTAATGTTTTCCTTTATTGTAGAGGTGTCAACAAAAATGTTAGCATGTGCCAGAGATTTCTGTAAGTCTTAAGCCGACACTCTAGGATTCTTCTTTACCTCATTAAGCATTCTGCACTGTGCTCTTGCAGTCATCTTTACAGGACGACCACGACTAGGGAGAGTAGCAACAGTGCTAAACTTTCTCCATTTGTAGACAGTCTATCTTAAGCTGGGAATATACGGTACGATTTACCGTCTATTCCTTATCCCATTCTCTGCACTAGGAGCGGGCGTGATGACATCATCACACCCGCCTGCAAGTGCCAAGAATCGGTCAGCACTCTTTATGTGCAGCTCATTACTTCGGTTGGGGGCAGCCGTCCCCAGCCGAACTAATGGGATTCGGTTAAAATTTACCGTCCTGTCGGATAACTGGGCGATCCGAGCTGATTTTAGCCCAATCCTCGTTGGTTGCTGCATCGAATTCCTGCATGACCCGATCCTTAAGGGATGCGGGAGCGTGCATGGCATCGGATCGGGGATTGGATCGTGCAGGAATTGGAGTGTCTATGCCCAGCTTTACCGTGGACACATGATCAAGGCTTTTGGAGATACTTTTGTAACCCTTTCCAGCTTCATGCAAGTCAACCATTCTTGATTGTAGGTCTTCCGAGAGCTCTTTTCTGCTAGACATGGCTTACATCAGACAGTGCTTCTTGAAACCAGTAAACCCAAAACTGGTGTGTGTTTTTAAAGGACAGAACTGCTTTCAGCAACACATCCAATATCATCACACTGATTGGACTCAAGGTTGGCTCACTCCTGGCTCCAATTAGCTCTTATAGAAGTCATTAGGCAAGGGGGTTCACATACTTTTTCCACCCTGCGCTGTGAATGATTACATGTTATGTTCAAGAAAAACATGAAAACATATGATGTTTGTGTAGTATTAGTTTAAGCAGACTGTGTTTCTATCGGTGTGACTCAGATGAAGATCAGTACATTTTATGACCAATTCATGCAAAACGCCATGTAATCCCAAAGGCAGGGCCGCCGTCAGGGGGGGACTCCCGATCCCGGGCCTGGGCAGCTAGGGGGGCCCCGGCGTGCTGACTGATAGGTACAGCAGCCTCTGCTCACTGTACCTCTGCACAGCCCGGACTGCCACTACTGTGTGCGATGCGCTGCCGGCAGTCCAGGCTGTGAAGAGGCAGAGGTACAGTGAGCAGAGGCTGTACCGGACCCCATGATTTCTGACGGCAGCCCTGCCCAAAGGATTCAATACTTTTACTTGCAACTGGACATACATTTTCCAGGATTTATTAAAGTATGAAAAGCTATTGAAGTGGTTGGTATGGAAAACAAATTCAGTTTCTAGTACAGACCACATGGTAGAACCAGTTTTCTGAAAAATTGTAATAGTAAAAAACCCTATTATTTTTTTTTACACAAAAGGGAAAACGGACAGTCATAGTGAAGCAAACTTATAACGTATAACAAGAGGATAAACATATTGCAAGAATAGATTTGTCCTGTTTTTTTTGTTGTTCTTGTGCTGTAGGTATCCCATTGGGGAACTCAGGTCACTCCCTATCCTATAGAAAAAACAGAATATGACAGGTAATCTCTCCAATGCATGACAACATCAAATATACCTGGTTTGGACCCCTCAGGTACAGTGCCTTCAAACATTGGTTGTGTGAAAAATGGCCGGTTGTCATTTTGATCCGTCACCTTAATAATAATCTCAATAGGAGTCTCCGCTGGCTCCCCATTTGCTGTTACAGCATAGACCAAGATCTGAAATGAGAATAAAAGGAAGCCATTATTTTAGAAACTTTCTGTTTCTAAATAGGAAGAACTAAATATTTTCTTAAAGTGGACCTAAGGGCTTGTTTCCACTTTTGCGTTTTTGCGCGTTTGTAACCGCACGGCCGCAAGCGCAATCAACCGCATCCATTGGAAACTTTAATATAGTTTCCACTGGTGCGTTTGTGCGCGTTCGAATGCGGATGCGGTTTAGGGTGCGGTTGTAAACGCTGCCTGCAGCATTTTGAAACGCATCCGCTTCCCAAAAACGCATCCATAGGAAAGCATTGGATGAGTTTCAAAAAGCGCAAAAACGCATGGCAGAGCGGACGCGGATTCTGGGTGCGTTTGAAAAAAAATTGTGACGCAAAAACGTGCAAAAAACTATGCCATGCGTTTTCGTGCGGACGCACATGCGGTTTCAGCCGCGCGGTTACAACCGCACGAAAACGCAAAAGTGGAAACAAGCCCTAATTTAAACAAAAATGGAGTTAGCTCTGACATGAGAATGCAAAACCCTTCGTCTTCCATGATAGGTTTCCAAACAGAGACAGAGCAGAGAAATGATGATAACGCATCATTTGCCCACTCCCTGCCCATTGCAAAGTTTCCATAGTTCAGATCCTCTCTCTGTTTCAATGTTTTTATAGAATTTTTGAAAATTTTTACATAAAATTTAAAATCAAGGCACATTTCTGGTACAATATAAACATAGCAAGGAAAATAAAGGGAACACAACAGTGCAATTGCCTCACGAAAGGTTCAAATACAAATAAAAAGAAAAAAAGGGGGAAAAGAAAACCAAAATGTCTTGAGCAGACTCCCTGTCAGTACCCTGGTCAAATGGGACCCCAGGGTCACGCAGCATGGCAGATCATAAAAGGGGGGGGGGGGGGGGGGGGGGTGTGCAGGGTGGTCTCAGAGAACTAATAAGGAAATAAACCATTGCATAATCCCCGAGTACGTGGAAAGAAGCACTTGACGTGCAATGACAAAACATGGGCTAATAGAAGCCAACCATAGAACAATAGAAGGGAAAAAGAGTAGAGAAGAGTGAATCAGAAAGAGATAGAATAGAGGGGGAAGAGAGGGAGAGAGATGGTCAGGTGGAGTAGCCCCAGTACGGGTGGTTCAGTCCGGTATCTACAAAGTATGGAGGCTCGAATGGGCCATATCCGGGGGAAAGTGGCGGATCCAGGGGTCCCAAATGGAGAGGAACTTGTCATGTCTATCGTCCAATATGCTAGTCAGCCTCTCATTCACCATGATCAGGTTCACCTTCACTAGGACTCCCGGGTACGGTAGTTGTTGCTTCCTCCAATTACTGCCTATGCAAAGCTTGGTTGCGATGAGAATGTTGTGAGTCAGTGCCTGTTGCCTACGGGTCAAAGAGCGGATCCAATTTGTAAAAGGGCTGACCATGGGCATTTGGCAATGCGCTTCTCGAATAGGGAAGAGAGGAGGCGGAAAATTTTGGACCAAAGGATACCAACAAAAGGGACATGTCTACCAGATGTACAACATGTCCCAAGGGGATGCCCAACCGCGGAGGCAGAGTCCACTGCAGGTAGGAGTCAGGTGGGCTAGTCTGGTAGGCACCAAGTACCATCGCATGAGAACCTTGTATGCCACTTCCGAGTTAGTAACGTTCATGGAACAGTGTGCCATGGACTCCCACAAGCGGGACCAGTCCGCCTTGGGCTTGGAGGCGCGCAAATCCCTCTCCCAATGAGTGACATAGGGGTGAGCAGTGTGGTCTGAGAGGGCATTGAGAGGAGAGAGGAGACAAGCTTCTGGAGTTCAGTTCCTCTTTAATGATGTAACTTGACCACCTCAATCATATGTTTACCTGTTAGCATGTAACATTAGACTGTTGTGCTATACACAGATGTGACATTATAAGGAATTTAACATGGCACCAGACATAACATGTTAAGAGTACCCCTGTTTGAATACCACATTGAATTGCCTTGTTTGAATTACCTGCAGTGAAGAGATTGGCAATTAGTTCCACAGTAAGGTCTATGTATGTCTATATGGATCTAAATCAATGTCATGGAGTTCAGGTGATGATGAGGGGCAAATGGGGATAAAACTGGTGTAACTTATTGCTAGGGATAGGAGTGTTTCAGGACTCAACTAGATGTGTCTGAGTGGTCAGATCCTATGGGTACCTCCTGATGAAAGTTCAGCAGGAGTGAGCAGACAAAATCTAGTTCAGGGCACATCTCTGGTCCTGTGTAGCTCTCCACGGCCAGGTTATTTGAGCCATACAATCATGATTGAGTCTAGATGCGTCATCGAACGCTCTGAGCTGCTGAGAGAAAAGCCTGCCAAAGTCAAGGTCAAAAAAGAAACATGGACCTGGGGCACAGAGTTCAAGAAGGAGTTTTCCACATCATCACCTGCCAGACAGTACATGCCTAATAAGTATTCAGTTTTAGTCAAATTTGTGCTTACCGTATAGTTGGGTATAGTCTCTCTGTCCAGTGGCCGAGTCACATTCAGCCATCCACTATTCCTCTCCATAACAAATGTTCCCATGGGTGGAGAGTCAGCCCCTTGGCCAGTGATGCTGTAGTAAATTGCGATCTCCTTTGCCCTGCTAGATTTGACCTAAAAGGATACAGGAAAGGGAAACAAAAGATATAAGCTCTCATTAATACATTTACGGTATTTGGATGGAAGTGGTTTCCCTCATATATTCCTTCCCCGATATCTCTCTCTCTCGTTTAGGGTGCAAGTACCTGAATGAGCCTTTTAGGAAATGGGCCTCTTTCATTTTCAGCCACTTTCATTGGAGGAATGACCCAGTCTCTTTTCTGTCTCCTAGGCGCATGTTTTGAATTTTCTCCCTGCAGAGGGAAAGAGAAGCAAAATCAATTAAAATCTGCAATATAAAATATTTGAGCACAACAAATAGGTCAACCCAATTGATGTCCAGTTTTAACCAGACAATGGCAGGTCAAATGATCCGTTTTCTTCCTATATCTCCGATATTACCAGTGGAAGTCCCGACTCTATACCACCGTAATAATGGCAAGCCCTCCCAGAGTTGGTAAACCCTGGAAATTGGATCTACAACAAATGCTTTAAATATACAATTTTCGTACCAGATTAGCAGATGCCCTGACCAAAATATGCATTTATGAAATACAACTTTGATGGGTTCAGCCTACAAAGTTTGTTAGCAAACCCCTTGTTATCCATATATAGATGTTCATTGATTGACTCCTGATCATTAGTAGAGTCATGTACAAGAACACAATGAATCAAGACCTATGGATGCCTTGAACTTGATACTACATAACTAACCACAGAGTATTCAGCTTCCTTGCAAGGTTCAACTGAGGACAATCCAAAACATACCTACTTCTGCCTTATGCTAGGTCTCCACTGTGTTTGATGGACGAGTTCGAGTTTACACATCCATAAGCCCTAGGCTCCACATCTGCTATTGGATCCGTAGGGTTCCGTCAAGCCTCCCTTGCGTTCCTATAGACGCGATTGGCTCTGTTGATATCACCACGATGGAGGCACGGACTAGTGGATCTGGGGCTCTGAAGACATCCATGTCCATAGCCACACTGCCATCAATAGGCAGCTTGTGCACTTGGTTAAAATGATTTTAACAGATAGTGGAGCCTAGGGCTAAAGGCTGGCTAGTTTTTGGTTCCCCAATGCAATGTTAACATGCCCATTGATTCCTCTGGGGAAAACACGCCAGGTAGGTAATATAATGTGTCTAATGTAATTCAGTGCAATACAGTATGGCTCTATCATGCCTGTGAATACTTGCCCAGTGAAAAATATAGGGGCACATTTGTGGCACGGCAAAATTTCCATGTTTGATGTACGTCAAACTTGGAAGTTTTGAAGTAGTGGAGACATAGCCTTACATTCACAATAAACGCATGCTGTTACATTACTGAATCAGGATACGTTGAAGCAGGGGCCTCTTCATTCTAGCAGCTGTTAAATCAATATATTTAAAATATCCATTAATATTCCCTGAAACATCTGTTACAAATGGCATTATTGTAAATAGGAACAGACCTGCGTTAGCCTATGGAAGGCTTTTCATACCAAAAAAAAAAAAAAAACACAACTCACCCGTTTGTGATGGGGATGCTTTAAGGTCACTGTGGTTTCAGATAAAATATTGTCCCCCTCCAGTGCCAGAACACGGAACTCTCGCTGTCTATGAAGTTTTTCATGATCCTTTACTACGATGGAGCCATCTGTACGAACTTCAAAATTGGAATCTGTCGATTCATAACGTACATTCGATTTCAGGTCACAGGTAACGAAGACCACTGCAAAATAAAAGAATGGGAGTTGTCATACCATTCAAGATGAAAAAAAATATGCAGCATTGTTTGGTTTTAATATAGATAGTTAAACCCTATATTTAAAAATGAGCTGCTGGAATTAAACGTGCTGCCCTTTATTAGGTGCGCAGGAACCATACTATGATGTGATGTTTGACCGTTGACAATGACCATTGTAATTCACTGTATTATGCAAAATAACAAATACTTTGCACAACATGCAACTGTTAATATAAACAGCACATAGTAATTTCATATCCATGTGCAACGTTTCTATTAATACTCAATGTATTCGGTGAAAATTGGAAACTCCCTCTCCAAAAGGGTTTATTCATTACATCACAGGAAATGTTAGCTCTAATGATCAGGTTGACACATGTGGCTGTTCAATGAAAGGGTGGAATAATTAGCAATTCTCGTTAACATAAATAAAGACTATCCTTGCTTTTTTAATTAAACATTAGCTTGACACCTTAAAAACTGCCCTTCTGTGTCCTCTGCATCAATCAGCATCCAAAGATGGGCAGGGTCCACTTCTCATCATGTGTCATTTATTGTACTTGTATGTAGGTTAGATCGTCTTTCATCCATTGTTAAATGTACAGCACTATGTAATAAGTTAGTGGTTTATAAATAAAAGTTAATACTAATAATTATCCTTTGTGTAGTTTCTATGGCATTGGGTATGGTGTGCACTACCACAAGTCTCCTGTAGATGGCAGAACTAGAACACTGAATATACAGTATATAATGTATAGATCAGACATGGGCGAACTAAGGCCCGGGGGCCAAAACCAGCCCTTTAGTGTATTTAATTTGGCCCTTTGTCACCTTGGTGCCAAGAAGCATTGGCTCCCCTCATTCCCTTGCAAGTGAAGATAACACCCTGAAGGCCATAGTTTGCTGCAATAGAATGTTTAAGCTTCTCTATCAAAGGCTTCTATTTATAATTTTTTTTACATATTTTCTTAAATATCCTTTCCTGGCTTTAGGGACTTAGGACCCCTATGCTGGGTGGTCCTTGCAGGCTCTTGGTCTGGCCCCTGTCACATTTACAAACCCACAAGTCAAAAAGTTTGCCCACCCCTGGTAAAGATTATGGTTTAGGACAAAGCCAACTACTCTGATTTCTTTACATTCAGTCTATAGGAGGTGAGCTGCAAGTAAAAGTACACAAAATCAATCAAAAACATTTCGTATTCATTTTGAGTGCATTTATCCTAAAGTGTATATCTTGTGTCTTTCTCTTTATCATTAAAACAGAGCTCCAGAACTTGAGCCGTGAAGACCGGATGTTTTTGTTCTACCTCCTTGTACAGGGTGACTGGTCTGGTCTCCGCCTCTTCCTTAGGTTTCTGCAGGCGGCCTCTAGTTGTGTGGACCCTCTGGGTCCCTGCCACAGCTCTCCTACTGATAATAATGATGTGCAAATGTATTTGGCGCACACAAAGTGCATTTAGGCTTAGAGTTCAACCTTAAACATGCAGCTGCAAAAAATATATAGTATATTTAAGACAAAGGGCTTTAAGGATTTTTGCTTTATACATTTTTTGTGATGAGCTCCACTATGTGACACTACTTTGCATCAAGACACATCTGAAGGGTTTGCTAATGGTCCACATTTTGCCAGAGTTTAGGGACTAAATGACATCCATCCCATAGGCATTCTAGATGTCTGCGATTAGTTTACAAATCTCTAATGTATTTTAACAAATGTGCTTTCTCAACATAACCTCTAAATTCCTTTCTCATTTTACAGTTTATTGTTATTTTATTAGGTCAGAAAAGCTTCTTGAAACTGCTCTGTGCTTTGAGATCCATAAAGGTAGTAGAGGTGTGCCCGATGACAGGTAGACACAGGCCGAGGCCTGCTTATTACAAAGCCTGATCAGCGTTATTTGCAATGGTGCAATGAAGACATGCCAAAAGTTACCAATGTGACCTTCTTGTGTTCCCAACTCAAGCATTTAAACTGAGAAAACTAAAAATGAAATACATCGCAGCATACCAGTTTTTTCGTGTTGTGGCTACATTGTTTTTTTACTTGGTAATCCTGCTGCATGTTGCCACATTCAATCTTTAATTGTATTGATAGAGGGCGTCATTGTTGCCTTAATAAGAACATACCTTTGATCACATAACAAGGGTTTATGAATTTACCCCCCAAAAAGTCATATTCACAGGTAGTAACATTTATGCGTTACCCTCCTACAGATATGGCAGATATTTCAAAACCTTTTATTGGTAATCAGTTGGGATCTTGTAAGAAAATGTAATTTCTATGACTTAAGGCCCCTATACATCTTACAATCTTTCCATACAATCCACTTCTGTTAAACCTAAACTTTCCAATCACCATGTATTCTATCCCCGAGGCAACTATACTATATTCTTGTTGGAGTTGATATGGAGGGCCACAAGTGCGGCCCTCAGCATCACTAAAGGGCTGCACATAAAATTTTCAATCTATACTGACTTGTATAAAAAGGCATAGCTAGAAGACATTACTTTAAATAAGAAAAATTGTTTTACATTATACTTTAAGCATATTAATGTGCCTCATAGATATATGCCTCATACCTATCATCAAAAGCTCAAAAGGTTATATGCCCCTATTCTCAGTTTAAGTGCTGCAATATATATTATACAAGCACACGGTGAGAAGAGTGGGAGCAGGGCCCGGTCCGCTGTCCCCCTGCCACACTAGAGGAGGAGAGGCTAGTGAGCTACACGTGGAGAGAAAAAAATCAGCACCACTGGGTCTCTGATCTACTTTGCCATACGCTTATCACGCAAGTATATCACCTCTCCTCCCGTTCCCACTCTAAGAAGTTTCGGGTGATCACCTGTCACTGGGGGGGGGTGGGGGGGTTTCGGGGACAATTAAGTTTCCTATGCAAAACAGGTTTTTGGGGGTCACAGGGGGGGACTGAGGGGGGCCTGCCAAAGAATGCTTAAAGGGCCGCAGGTTGGGCACCTGGGATCTAAAGGCTTTATATCATGTACTACAGCTGAAGCGACAACATGGAAATTAAAGATAAAATCCAACGTATAGCAGCCACAGATGAAGCTAATTTTAACAAGAAGACCATCACCTGATGAGGCCTACAAAAGTTCTGCTGCTAATACCCTAAAATCAAAGGATTATGCGGGATGTATGTGTTTTGTGCTGGTTGCTAATCCTATTCATTTAAATTTAATGATTCGGTAAAATGGCAGGTGTTATTAAGGCCTGCTCCCTCGGGGGCTCTGGAAGTTTCATTGTAATGAATCTTCTCAATGAAAGCTATTTGTGCAAAGTACTTATGCCAACCTTTTTTTCCCAACGATTCATGGAAATCACCTGTCAACGTGGGAGCATCTCAAAACAACATACCGAAAGATGCAATAAATTTGAAAAACCAGACTTAATGGCCAAAGATTTGGAGATAGCTGACCATCCCATCTACAAATATGGTTAAAAAAAATTCCCCAAATGGCTGTTTGCAGGTTTTTCAACTAAAGGGTACTGTGCACCCCCAGATGTGGCAGAAGTTTGGTGACAGTTTTTTTATTTGGGGGGGGGGGGGCAGTATGAACCAAGCACAACTAGCATTACAAGGACATGCTTTGGTAAACTTTGCATAGACTAAGCAGATCCCTGAGCTCAACACCTTTGGGCTGAATTGGAATACTATTCTTGTATAACATCACCTCACCTCAAAAAATCAAGTATGTGGCCAAAACATCGCCCGGATACAATCCAAAATCTTTTGAATAGAGGCCACAGAGTTATATTAAAACCCATGATCCTGGAATGGCTTGTCTAACAAAGTTATACACAGTTATATTTAGGAGTCCACAAAGTGTTGGCCATTGTTTTTGTGAAACAAACCTATTTTTAAGTATACAAGACACAAACCACATGGGATGCTAGAACAATACAGTCTGATGTACCAGCTTACAGGTAATATGAATTCTGGACACCGGATTAGAACAATATGTACAGTAAAAGCTACTTCTGCTATGAAATATTAATGTTTAGCTCTTTGTGCTCCATGAACGGGAAGTCAGATGCTGCTGTCAATAACAGATGAAAGCAAATCAGATAAGCTAAGCTTATTCTAATACCAGCAAGACATTGGGAACGACAACACACACAAAAAAGCACATTTTGGTTTGTTTGGCTCCTTTTTTTATGAAGGCTACCACTTATAAAATACTTGGTTGTAGAATGTGGGGAAAATGTGTGTCTACAAATGGAGCAGGTAAGTAGAGATGGTCCTAAAGTGTTGAGGAAGTAAAGGGATGACTCCATTTGCTAATATGAACGTTATAATATGCTGGGACTGTTAGTCCAGGGCTTATATATCTACTTTATTCTTAAGAAACCAGCGCCTCAAAGTAAGTCCTTATTTTTATGGGAAACCCTAACTATTCTTAGGCTATGTTTCCACATAGGTAATTAATCGCCTCGCGCTCATGTAGTGTAACTACACAGCAAAATATAGATCCCAGATCTACGTCTTGAGCCAGAGACCTCATGTCCAAAGGCTTTTTGACATCTTCGTTGCTGATACATGAAAAACAACTCGTGGGCCAGCAACAGAAAGGGTAGAGGTCCTCATACACGCTGCAAGTCACGGGCACCCACATAGATCAACCGATCCATGTGGGCAGAATTCTCGATCAGCCAGGAAACCAACATGTAAATTCCTGGCCGATCCAATTATTTTACTAAGAAAGATAATAAATTGTTGTGCACAACTTTCAGCAGTGATTACACAGCTACAGTGATATCAGTTTCCAGAAAGGCCCTCGGTGGGTTGCAGATTGCAGAGTAAAATGGGGTCAGTATGAGGGGTGGGTGT
The DNA here is from genome assembly GCA_036250615.1 of Ptychadena robeensis. Classification (NCBI taxonomy): domain Eukaryota; kingdom Metazoa; phylum Chordata; class Amphibia; order Anura; family Ptychadenidae; genus Ptychadena; species Ptychadena robeensis. The sequence goes on from CM070041.1 coordinate 9,777,145, forward strand.
TTAAGTTGCGTGTAGGTGTGCAGCTCTCAAAATGGAGGCGTGTGGCCATCTGTAACAGACAAATAAGAACAAGGACAGAGGCGCACAACCTAGTACAACAAATAGTTAAATAATGTGGAATTAAATAAGAAATTAAATTCCACATTATTTAACCATTTGTTGTACTAGGTTGTGCGCCTCTGTCCTTGTTCTTATTTGATCCAATTACTTTGGATGTAGAGCAGCGTCTCCATCAAAAGTAAAGGCCGGAACACAAAGGGTGCCCGGCCGATTCTCTGCACTCCCGACCGTGCATGATGACGTCATAATTGACGTGCATCTTGACGAACTAATGTCAGTTTGTGAGTTGGAGCTCCCACCCACTTGTATTAGGGAGTGACTAGCCCCCCATTTTCCTATTTTCCCCCCTCTTCTTGTTTACATCAACAGTGTTACACCATTAACTTCCACATATTCATCCTTTCTTAGATGCTGCCGTTTGTTTACATCCACTGCCACAACTTCTATGTCTTGCCAACAGCTGTGCATTAAAGCTCCATAGAATTATATGGTACTCAAACAAACCATCACAACTGATTGAGTCAATTGGTAAATCTGGATATTCATTCCATTTGCAAAAAAATATTCAGACAAAAAACGCTATATCAATTTCAATCTTAGCTACATCCTGGGCATGTAAGTAGGTACAACAATATGCAAATACCCCCCTTTGTGCTTTTATTGTTATGCCCATCCTCCACAGCTTCTAAGGGGCTCAATCACAAATTTCAGCGTTAGTTCTTGAGAGAGTGAGAATGTAGGGGAACCCATACCATTATTGTTGTGCCATCATATCCAAGCGATGGGACGCTCAAAGCTTTATGCTGTAATCAGAGCTTCCTCTCTCACAATACAACGCTTGTCTTGGCTTTGTAATGGAGTTGAGTTGAATTAGATGCAGCACAGAAGAAGGAAATAAGATCCAGACGGGGAGCTCTTTAGTTTGAATAAAAGAAAACTTGTACATGGAGCCGTGACCAGTAAGCAGAGCATGTCCTACTGTGACAACAAAGCTGAGGCCTATTGTGCAAACACAAGCCTGAGGATGATCGCATCCTCGGCTACAGGCGACCTACAGCTTATAAAGTGGTACTGTAAGATATATTAAGATTATCATTTATTTATAAAGCGCCAACATCTTACGCAGTGCTGTACAATACATTAGAGTGGAAATACAACACAAGATAACACACAGGTTATGACATAGGAGGAGTAGAGGACCCTGCCCGGTTGGGCTTACAATCTAATAGGTTGGGGAACAAGGTATACAATAGGTGGGTGGGGCATATACTATAGAAGTGAAGGCCAAAACCATTTACCATCATGCTTTAAATGTCCGGTTAACAACCCCCTTGTGTAAATTTAACCCCAAGTTCCAGTCAGTTCTTTGCATCCTTAATGGAAAGTTTTAATGACAGGAAGCGATGGGATATTTTACCAAAGAGCAGACATAAACAAAAGCCGAAAGTTAACAATGGTTTTATATCGCGTTAATCATTGATGCCTGTCTCGCCAATCGTACAGGTATAACTTTCACGAAATGTGAGTGTTATGCTGGTCATACACAGGTAGATTCCCGTCAGACCGATGCCCAGCACAGCACAATGACGTCATCGCGCTGCTCTCCAGCTTTATCAAGGTGCAGCATGGCTGAGTCATCGATATCGGCCGCTACTTTGGAGGGGGACCACAAGGGTATTAATGTTAGTAATGGAAATCAAACAGGAAGGCTGGATGGCTCAAATTTTGTTATAAATTCAAGCATAATCAAGCGTCGTGAACACGCATGGCTCCCAATTGTGCTCGAATCTGTTACAAAATTGGCCCATGTATGCCCAGATTTAGTCTCCTTAATGGGGTCAAATGTAAACAGAGACAGTATTTGTAATAAGATCCTACAATACTTTCAGAACCTCTGGCTACATACTGTTTTCGGACACCACACAACCCCATCCATGCTTCATAGAGCCTGTCAGGTAGGCCTCATTTATGCTGACGGAGACTAAAAAGTCTATTTATATTAACCTAAAATATATCTTCCTCGTCTCTCACCCTGCCAGGAGGTGAGGTTCAGAAATACTCTACTCATGATAAAATGCCGCCAACGCGTGTTTGTGTTTCATCGATTTATTGGTGCAAGAGGACAAAAGAGTAATGATCTCACAGGCCCCCTACACACTACAACAGGCTCCAGTGGTGACATATGTCATTATGTTGTTGTCATCCTTCAGACATTCAAATTTGTTCTACACTTCTATGTCTGTCCACAAGCCGTAATTTGAACCCTTATTTAAAAAAAAACACTCCACCCTGGTGCCTGGGGCTTTGCACACATCGGCTGTGGATGGCATATGAGATTTTACAAGGCGATCGCAAACATCTGGGTTTTCAGCGAGTAAAGGTGGGTTTACACGTTTAGATTTTTTTGTTCGATCAACGAAGAACGAACAATTTTTGGGTTGATTGAACTATAATCTAGAATGGCCAATTTGTTTGATGGATACATTTTGTTCGACCTTGAACAAAAAAAAAAACATTTGAAAGGTCATCGAGCATGTTGGTAAATTTTCATCTGTCGTAATTCCGATTGTATTTTTATTCAAATCAAATGAACGACGTCCGAAAACGACATCGAACAAAAAAATCTAATTGAGCTAACTGAAGAAGAAAAAAATCTACATGTGTAAACCCACCTAAAGGTGTCCATCCACTGCTTTTTAATAGATCTTTATTATCTTCGACCACAATTGAGCAACATGCGCACTGTGCTTGATCGTGCTCTAATCTATAAACCGATCCGGCTCGAAGATATGTCTGTCAACCATCCAAAGGATTGACAGTGAATCAGGCACCTTGATTCCTGTCCAATAAATGGGCGCCCGAGCGAATGGATGGGTCATCTGCCGAGCGCCCTTCGGGACGTGGATGGGGGACCTTTAGACTTGAGAGAAGGCATACTCTAATGGACACAGGTTGACTCTGGAAGGATCGACTGTTGTTTTGGTGTACTTATTAAACATACAGTATATAATAAAATATTTCAGTGGTGTTTTCAACAGACCAAAGTGAGGAAAAACTAGAGATGGTCAACGAGAGGTCGACAAATGTTTATGCAGATTGGCTCAGTTTCAATATGCTTACAGTTTGCATGTGAATATTGAAATGTTGGCATCTCATTGACCACCTCTAATAAGTCTTTATTGTAGGAGTTTATTTACTTTATCCACAGTTTTTGGATGGCAATTACGAGACCCAAGGCTCATTTCCATCCCAGCTTTGCCTGCCAAGTTCCATCTATAAAATCCAGACAGAACCCCCCCTTTAACAACAGTTGTTTGGTATGTGAAATCACTGGACATGGATGTGGCAAGACATAGAACCATAAGAACACCCTTCCGTGCAGACCCTACAACAACACTGTTGCTCTGCATACAACCAGTTCTCATATTCATTGTTACCAATCCTGCGAGGTATGTACACAATCCATAGAATTGTCTTTGCGTGACGTCTATCTCAGCCGCACAAACACCTCGGACTTGAAACATTGAATGCGAATAGAGCCCGTGTTTGTATTAGGGGTGGTAAAGTGTAAACGACAGCATTTTAAAAAATTCAAGCCAGAAGTGAAGTTCTCATTTATTTGTATTCATAGGGCACTGTGGAATTAGGATGAATCCCAGCATTCCTTTTGCTACACTGGCTACTTACTCATTACATTCTTGGGATTGACAACATTGATTCCTCCTGAAGCCTGAAGTTAACACTCAAAAATGCTTGGTGTTGTGTACCCTGGTTATAAATCGAATACTACCTCACTTCCTGCGATTTAAAACATGGGGCTTCACAAAATAGAGTCATGTGCCAGGAGGCTACGGTCCCACCCATATTGATAAATGTTGCAAGACCAACAAGCAAACTCTGATGCTCCTTAATCCCCCCATACACCTTAAGATCGATCCATACAATCTCTATTAGATCTACCAACAACTGTGTAGTATAATGGCCTCCCTGATAGAATACATAGTGAAGGTATATATCACTGCTATGTATTGCTGGGTCCTCCCTGATAGAATACATAGTGATTGGAAGGATTTGAAAGGTACTTATATTACATGGTTTTGGTAGAACAAAATTTGATTGTACAGAAATTGTATGGAAATGTATGGAAAGATTGTAAGATTGTAATTTATAAACCTTCCAATCATTATGTATTCTGTCAGGGAGGAACAAGCTCTACATGGTTGTTGGTAAATTTAATTGGAATTGTATGGAGTGATCTAAAGGTGTATGGGGGGGCTTTACTCAAGGAGTTTCACGACAGTTGCTTCATCAGGGGAGTGCATGATAGAACATTTTGCTCTCAAAGATCTAGATCGAACTTTAGATGTCCTTTATCTAGGTTTGGGAGGGTTTTCAGTAACATAGTGGAATGGAAAGCTGTTTAAGTCCCATATTGTTTAAAAACAGGCCATATTTAGTAAAGGTAGGTGTACACAGGTCAATTGATTGTGGCCACCCTTCCACGACACGGGGTGGTAAATCCCTATGCGATTGCCAATACTTTAAATAAGGACCCCCATCCAAAGTATCGAACAGGATCGATTGCGCACAGTGGTGCACACTGTTTCTCCGTTCAATTGACAAAGCTCAAGTGCAGCGTGGAGACGTCATCATGCTGAGCTTGTGGGTTCATGGAATGAAAATCTACCCGTAATGCCCACCAGAAAGACTTGTGCTCGATTTTGGTGAACGGAGACAATTGTTCAACCTCTGATCAGTCACTAATGTGGCCACTCTAGTCACCTGTCTGAAGCCGCCAATTTCATGCTAAAATGTTTACATTACGGATTCTCAGGAATGTGCTGCTATTTTGGAGGATTACAAATGAACAATTGCGCGGTTATTAAAATGCCAAAAGTATGAGCCTAGGTTTCTGACTTGATGGCCTCAGGATGACCTTGTTTGCCCACAGACAGCCCATACCTTTTCAGACATTTGTATTTTTTGATAGCCAGATAATTTTTTTAAAGCCCATAGCCACAGTCACCTCCATGTGCCCATCGTCTGAGGATGGAATGCAGGAAGTTCAGAAATAAAACAAGCTTTTGCAATTTTTAAGAAAAACAAATTCAGGCGAGATGTCTGTGGCCCCAGAGGAAGGCGGGACTCGCCCCATCCTCCGCATAGAGTTACACAAGCCAAATAATACTCTCAAGGTGACAAACCTGTTTGATTTGTACCGGTTTCGTTACTGATAATGAACCTGCTGTACATGATCAGAGAAGACACACCCTGAGAACACAAGATTCAGGAGTTAAGCTAGATTTCCTTCATTATTTTTAATAATTACAGAAGCCTTTGTTAAAGAGCTTCCACTTTGACAGACCTGAGAAAATAACATCATGATCAAAACCCTAAAGTCTGAAAAACTCCTGCCCACAGTTACCCTCAAACCAGGTCTCTGATGGCCCATGTCTAGTAGTATCCAGGGCTACAATTTCTATAAATACCCCCATACACCTTACAATCTTTCCATACAATTTCTGTACAATCAAATTTTGTTCTACCAAAACCATGTAATATAAGAAGCTTTGGCATTCCTTCCAATCACTATGTATTCTATCAGGGAGGACCCGGCACTACATAGCAGGGATATATACCTTCCAATCACTATGTATTCTATCAGGGAGGACCGGGCACTACATAGCAGTGATATATACCGTCCAATCACTATGTATTCTATCAGGGAGGACCCGGCACTACATAGCAGGGATATATACCTTCCAATCACTATGTATTCTATCAGGGAGGACCTGGCACTACATAGCAGTGATATATACCTTCCAATCACTATGTATTCTATCAGGGAGGACCCGGCACTACATAGCAGTGATATGCACCTTCCAAATCACTATGTATTCTATCAGGGAGGACCCGGCACTACATAGCAGTGATATACACCTTCCAAATCACTATGTATTCTATCAGGGAGGACCCGGCACTACATAGCAGTGATATACACCTTCCAAATCACTATGTATTCTATCAGGGAGGCCACTATACTACACATTTGTTGGTAGATCTAATAGAGATTGTATGGATCGATCTTAAGGTGTATGGGGGGCTTTAGACACTGCCATTTAAAGCTTGCCTTGTGCCCTAGTAAATAGGAGGAACCACAGCGTGGTATGTGCAAGAGTCGCCTAACTTTTCTGGAAATGCCAAAAAGGTTTATAGATGGTGCAGCTCTAGAGCTTAAGTAAGGAAGTAGACATGGTCTGCTGGAGAGACAAGAAGAATGGTTTTCCCCTTGAAGAAATGGAAATTTCTTCAAATTTATTCCATTCTTCTTCAGATGGAATTTTTTTTTATAGATAGACAGGATCTCGATAAATGAAAATGATGTCAAGTATAAAGGGTTAATCCCAACCAAAAGCAATTCTTCAGTTCTCATTTTTACAAACTTCCGTTACCATACCCCCTTGGCAAAAAAAACCCATAAACCTCCAAGACCTCTGTCTACTGGAGGCACCCAGAATGTGTGTAAAATTAAAGGGGTGTATATGATCGGAGCTCTGCCTGTCCCATAAAAGGACACTGAAGGCCGGGTACACAAACTGGTCTGGATGAGTCTCCAGGATGTTTGTCTTGTCATGTCTCACATTGCTCATTCCGATCCCTGCTGTTTCAGGTGAAAGGATGATGATATCATCACTGGCAGCCATAGCTAAGCAAAGGTGAGTCACTGGAAGTCGGAGGGGGAGGGGAAGCCGCACACCTTGACAGTCAGGAATTTCACTTCCTCCCCCACCTGGCCGAAACTATACTATCAACCTGATAAGAAGGGTTGTGTGATGGGATAGGCGTTTAGCCTGTACACCTCTGTACAAGTCTGAAAGCTAGCCATATACGTATAGATTTTTGCACGATCGACCATTGATCAGGATGTTCGATATTTTGAATGAATATCAAATGTATACATGAGGTGTATGATACACGATGTCAGATGAAAACTTGATCGTATGTAATAGAACGAACTATTGTATGATTTTTATTTCGATCAGAAGTGCTGTGGTGTAGGGTTTAACCAAAAAACTTCGAATACAAACAAACGTGCGCTAAGACATGTTCAATATACATTTGATGTTTAACAGATCAATCAACATTTTCCAACCTGTTCAATCGCCTTACGATTGATTTTTTTTTGTTCGCTACCAATATCTTTTGATCGAGCAAATAAGTGTTTCGGATTTGGATTGAAAACGTTATAGCTTTATACCGATCGAACTGTGTATGGCCACCTTAACACTGGGTCCCTTCACATTGCTGCTAGGGGGGGGGGGGGGTCTATTGATGTTGTATCTACTCAATAAAGTTATTTCTATGAATCACTTAAGTTTAGAGTTACAAATCCAAAAGGTAAAAAGAAAGGAATATTGGATAAGGCAACTAGAGTTGCTTGTTTGCCTTCAGTCAGGCAATGAATGACGCCATTCATTCGCTTCCACCACATTTTCATATTATTAGCATATTTATTATGCAAATCTCCAGAGAATAAAACATTGAAAGATTATAATTTCATCAGATGCAGACTACAATTCTTTATATCACTTACGGCCCCCATACATGCACAGATATTAGCGACCGGCCGATTAAAAACTATCCATTTTTAGATCGGTCAACTGAAAATTAGTGCATGCCCACATTGTCCGATCAACTAAATTTGATCGTTATTGTGAAAAAAAATCTATCAAAACATGATCGGACAATGAAAATTTGGATTAGTCGAGTACAAATTACGATCAAAAATAAAAAAAAAACTATCAAAAAAATTAAAATAAATAAAAAAAAATTGGTTACTCCATGTGGAGTATATTTTATTTTCCATCAATCTCCAATAGTACAATTGAAAAAAATGTATTGTTTTTAGTCTGTCGCACGCTAAAATCGGTGTATGTATGGGGGGCATAAGATAGAGATCTGGTCAGTCACAAAGAGCTGTTGCAGAGGGAAGAAGAATAAACTTAAAATGGAGTGCCGTAGCTGTGCCATCAATTTACATGTATCATCATCTTTTAATGCAAGGAATACTATTACTGACTAATAGTTGTATCCAGGCCAGTAAATCTGAAATAAATTACACTGGACAACAGGAAGTACCTGAAGATTTAAGACACACACGCACCGAGCAGTGGCCAATTTTGCCGACGATCGATGGGTGTGCGTGCTCGCAGCCGTCGACAAAATCGGCCGCCGATCGGGGGGTGCCCACATAGGGCGACAGATCCCACACGGTATGTGTGTGGGGGCCGTAACCTTTCTACATATTCTGATGACCACCACTTACGTGCACCCCTGCCTAATACCTTCCGTTTCCTATAAGAGAGGGAGCCCCTCACTTATTCTTCCCTCTTCATAGTGCGTACATCGCTCGTTCTGTTGTCTTTGTTCTTTGTGACAACTACCAACTCGTGATATTTTCTCTCCAGTCTCCACTCATTCACAAATTGAGAAGATGGCTCCAAATTCAAATATAAAACACATTGGCTGAGCCAACTGCTACCTATCCAAAGCATAATAAAAAAAAGTTTTGGCTTCAAATACAATTTAAGTGGTTATGTACTCTTAAACAGCTAATAATGAGAAGATAATCCCCACAGGCTCTCAGCAGGCCAGGCCAACGCAGAAATACATTTTATTAATTCTATGAAGTAGCTATATAAACAAAATGGCCCCCAGCCTTGATTTACTCAGGAAAACACAATGTAATGGCAGCTAATGCACACCGAGTAGAATATTAAAATTCGCTGAAGCCGCATTAGGCTAAACTTGAAGGCCTTGTGTTCAATTTACAATCGTAAAGGCCGGTTTAGTTCCTGTCAGAAGAGCTGCTGTAACTGTAAAGAAAGGGCGAGCCCGTCCCCTCCCACACAAAGAGCAGCCATTAAGTATTGATGGGGTCATCTGACTCAGCTCATTGTACAGCGTGCTCACATTCTACTGGTGAGCCGCCACTTTGAAGATAAACAAAGCCAAAGGTGTTCAGCCGTTGTCTCTAGATGTTTATATGTCTGACACAACAGGTATATGACTCCCGGCTGTCAACCATCATGGTCAAACCTCAATTATATTATGTGAGCAAAAATGCCAGGAGCATCAGGTCTGGACATCACAGAATGGTGGGACAATGAAAGCACATGCTCTCACTACAGCCTTAAAGTAGGGTGGCCATCTTATCTGGTGAAATGTATTGACTGTTTCCTATCAATTGCAATAAGTCTTATTTATTAGGCCAGGCAAATAAAATACTGGCCATCAAAACCAGTATGAGCAACGATAAAGAACTGGTGGATGATGATGTGGATTGTTTCAACAGTGAAAAACAGGGTCAGCAGGGTTTAGGTTTGGTTTGACACCAGCAACAATAAAGCAGGGTACACACCTGGAGATATGGGTCAAATCGATGGCCGTTTCAAGCACCATGAGCGCTCACGGCCATCTGACCCATATAATCTGCCCCAATCACTGTTTTCGAGCAGGAAAAATCATTCCCGCTCGAAAACAGCCTTATCGGACAAGACCATTAATACGGCTGATGTCCGATGCTTTGCCTAAAGACCGCGGGTCTCCAGGCAAAGCTCGGCTGAGAAGGAGGAGCCGGGGAGACAGTTCTGCTCTTTACGGCTCCTCCAATATCTGACAGCAGCGTGATGATGTCATCACGCTGCTGCGAGTACATCTGGACCCTACTTAAGAATGGGAAAAAGCCCTATCACTTAACAATAAAGTGGGCACAAAAACAAAAATAACTTATTAGTAAGAAAAAAAACCAAAAATAACTATTAGTAAGAAAGCTAAAATTACATTGCATAGATGACACCTGGTAAGTAAGTAGGGAAGTACCCTCAACTGGGACTTTTTTTATTTAAAAAGCACCAACATACGGTGCAGTACATAAAAAATTAGGTGAAAGTCAACACAAGCAAACTAAAGTGCAGACTGTGACACAGGAGGAGGAGAGTCTCAGGGGGTTAACACCTAACCTAAGTTTGAATCTTGGTCTGGGCACTATTTGCAAGAAGTTTGCATGTTCTCCCACTGGTTGTGCGGGTTTCATCCCATGTTCCAAAATACATGATGCTAGGTTATCTGGCCTCCCCCCAAAATAATCTATGTTAGTTAGATATTCATGACTGAAGCAGGGATATTACATTGTGAGCTTCCATGAGAAACGTGAAGTTCGTGATATGACTTTAAATATACTCTGTAAAGCGATGTAATATGTTGGTACACACACAAGATCATAATATTAATAATGAAACATAATTAATCATGAGGACATTAATACATCATGAATAACAAATCATGAATGCAATATAATTGGGAATATTAGCAAGGCATTTTAGACATTTAAAATGAAAAGCTGACCCCTGACCCCAGGCAGATCTTGGAGGGTCAGTCAAGTTCCAGCAACACAAATCAAGGAAGAATGACAAGTCTGACAGTATCCTAAATTTGTAAGAATTCAAACTGCTTTAATAACGAGCTGGCTTTAGAAGTGAAAAACTCCTGTGGCCATAACTTTGCCACACATGCCAGGTCTGAAATGCAATAAATAAGGGTTGAATTGACCTTTATTGGGCTTGTACAGCTCTCTGCTAGGCCTGAGAAAGTAGGCAGAAAATAAATTGTTATCAGCGAGGCAGAGAGAAGAATTTTTAAATACTGCAGATAAGCGAGTTAACATTTAACTAGAACCTTGGCACAACGCAGAAGGTTTACTGGCCGTTGGATGTGGGAGGCGAGCTCCAGCGCACTGGGTTTATCAGTATATTAAATACAAGGTTGAAGTCCACAAGCTGAGATGAACACGGCCCAACCTATACAGTGGAAAATATGAGGTGAAGCTTTGTAGTCTATGAGGGCTCACGGTTGCGGAGGTGCAGCTTAGTAAAAGGCATTTAAACAAATAGAAGATCAGCTTACATGTTGACAAAAGGACTATTGTCTATGAAAGTGAAAAACATGTCCATCTCTAGGACTGAACTGGAAAAAAATGGGACTAGGGGGTGCTTTCTGACGTGCTGACATAAGTAGAGTTGCTATCTTTTCTGAGAACAAACACTGTCCTTATGAAATCATATTATTACCATTGGGTACAAGGCCAGTTTTGTAACTGGCCAGACTAGTAAAGTACTGGCTAGGTGCAGGGCCATGGCAGGCCCGCCTAGACAGGCTGGCGTGCCCACTTAATTATGGCCCCCTACTTATGCAGCCCGACCTGAGAACGTAGGCGTGCCCCCCTGATTGGCCGCCTGTGCCCGCTCGCTCCTGGCACTCTGGTGCCAACCCTAGGTGCCAACCAATGTCCTAAGGTGGTTACTTTATTCCGTCCCTTTTATATTTCACTTTTGTTGCTAAACATACCCTTAGTTAATTTGTTTGTATTTTAAAGGGGCACCAGACAAGTTTGTACATTTGACATGTCCAGTCCATTTTTCCCCCAAGTGTCTGGTTGCATTAGAAGAAGACAAGTTGGTTAGCTCACCCGTTATAAAGAAATAATTTTTTTTGCACCGTCCGTGGTAATTAAGGACAGCATTGCAAAATGGCGCTCTAAACTCATAACTGTACACTTCTGTCCTTTGAGACAAATGCTACAAATGCCTGCTTTGAACAGCCTCTGCTAACGCAGCAATTACTTCAATAGTCAGGGAGTGTCCCTCATGAGCCTTTCATGTGGGGCACCTTGATGACCGCGGACCTGTTGCCAATGGGCTTGGCCAGAACAAAATATCTCCCTTTGCCTTGGGCATCATTCCTTTCTGGTTTTGTCACATCAATATAATTTGCCAATACAGAGGATACAAGCTCATGATAAACTTGTTAATGTGTAGAAGATGGCAACATGGCAATGATTCTGAGACTCTGAAATGAAAAGTGGGATCATGTCTACCTTCATGTACTCCAGAAACTATTTTTCCAGTAGATCGGCCCCAACTGCAATATGACAGGGAAAAAAAAGGGACATATGGTCTGGGCCTATAAATGCTGAAGATTTGACTCCACTAAAGCATAGGAAGCTACAGGAGATTGTGTGCGGAGGTTCATAGTGCATCATTGTTGGACATGATATTTGAGATCAAAAGAGGAAAAAATGCACTTGTTTGAACACTTTGGGGGATAACTAGTAATTTAGGGATCAGAGAAAGGAACCACAGTATGCAGTGGGGGGGGGCACACTAAAGTGATAGCAGTCTTATTAGAGGCTGCAATCTGCTGGAGATACGAGTAAGGGCCCCCACAACGAGCGGCAACCGATTTTGCCAAGGACCGATGTGCGTGTGTGCTCGCGGCCGTCGGTAAAATTGGCCAGTCGTTTAGAGAACTGACATGTCCGTAAATCTCTCCCCATTGAAACTTACGGCCGACACACAAAGGGTGCCCGCTGATGCTGTGAGCGATGGAGAGCAGCGTGATTACATCATCACGCTGCCCTGCACAGCTCATCTGCCAGTTCCCATTGATACGTGTGTGGGGACCTTAAAGCTTCCCATACATCGGTAGATTCCTGCTTGATTCTTCAGTGGCCGATTGAGGTCAACAGCAAAACGAACAGGAATCGTGATGTGCGTCACTGACACATCGATACCTGGCTATCATACAAAGTATTCATAACGAACAGGGATTTATCATCTTGACTGATCCCTGTTCGATCCGTGATTTCAGATTTTTCGGGTCAATCGCTCAAGGTGGTCAGCCATCGATTCCCCAAAAGATAGATCAATGATCGCTCAGCGGCAACGTGCACGCAGATCAATCTTTGGAGAATCGCTGGCTACCCACCTTGAGAGATTGACCTATTCGTGTATGAAGGGCTTGAGATGTTGCCTGCATAAATCAGGAGGTAAGAGGTTTTCTTTTTAGAGACAGAGTATCTCTTTAAAGCTTATCTGTCCCTCAAGTTACATCTCTTTTAAAGAGCAATGATTGATGTATCTAGTGATGGGATATTTGCTTCCTGTTTTTCTGATGACAGAAGAACCCGGAGAGCTTACTAACAAACAAAATTCTATCCAGCAGAGGATTTTCACTGTTGGCTGTCGATATCCTTGTCATTTGCAGTTTCCTTTTAACCACTGCCTTCATTCTTGTAAAAGTTCAACAGATGTGGAGACAAGTGAGGGCACGTTAGGTTTCAGGCAATTTGCACCAGTCTGTCTTATGGAGTTCAGGAATTTGAGGAGCAGATGAAGCCCTTGGGAGGCCGTATAACAAATAAACCGGTTAATTGTCTCCAGTAAACACAAACACTTCTCGCTGGGCACCCTGTGGAGAGCATTTTAACTGGATGTCTGGGTAGGAGTTCAGATGATCGTTTACCCAAAATAACATTAGAAAATGGGAGAGGCTGCCATGAAACTGACACACCTATGCTTCCACTTTTCTTCTTTTTTTGCGAAAATCAACTGTGCACCCAACCAAAGCTACTACACACCTTTGACTGTCTGTACAATTTTCTTTTGATCTACCTACCAACAACGTAGTGCAGGGGACACCCTAACCAAATACAGGTTGGACAGTTTAAATTACACTTGTTTTACATAGCTATAGGTTTACTAAACTGAATTGTAAAAAGGCTGTACATTTATTACAACAGGTTTTGGTCACTATTATGCTGCTCAATGTTCCCCTTGCCGGAGAGAAAGTTATACCTAAGGATCTGTAATGCAAGAACCCTCCTGCTTGGCAATACATTTAATAGTATCAGTTCTCTTTAACAGAAAAAGGAGAAAGTATACACACCTTTTTACCATTAAGCCATAAAGAAAAAGCTTCCTCCTTCCGCTAACTTGGGATAAGTGTAGATGGAGAAAGGTGATCTCATGTTTACATAGTAAAATGTAGGTGTGAGATATTTGAATTATTACTCACATCTTTTGTCCAATATAACATGTTTGGTCTTATCTAATAAGAACATGCCAGTGACGGCACCACCAGGAACCCACCCTGACCTGAAAGTCCTGGGTAGCAGGCCCTGCCACTAAGGGAAGCATGCAGAAAACAAGAGCAGTCACCCTGTGCAAAGAGAGAAAGCAGCAGTGACTGGTCTATAGCACAGGAATCTCATGCACAGAGCCAAAGTATGGACATTGATAGAAATATACTAAGGATGCCAAAACTAGTGCCCAAAGCAGACCTCTTGTATTTGGAACATATTGGTTTAGTCTCAGTGTTTTCATTGGTCAGACATTTAGACAGTTCAGCACTATATTGTGTGTACAGTAAAACAAATGTGTTGATTAAAAGCTTAATCATGCTAAAGTATTTTATCTTTACCTTTTAAGTGGCGGCACTATCTGAATTTCGTAATCAAAGTGATAGATCAGACACTACAGGCTGATATCTTGACCAAACAGGCCTGTACCCAACCCACCATCGAGCATGGCCACATGGCCACCATTGACCAAAATGTTATCAATGGTATCTTTCAAAGCTTCACAATATATCTAATGAAGTTAGAATGTTGGCACGGAATACAGTATATGAACTATTTCTAATCTGACATTGGGGGATATCATACAAATTATAACCCTGAAATGTAATATCATCCAAGGCCATTTATGACTAATCTGTGCAGTTCCTTTTAACATGTGGAGTTAAAGTCTAATGATCTAGCAAAGTGCCTACATGAAACCAAGCAGCACGTCAAACAAAACACAAACCTTCCACCTCCATGGTTATTATGTATACAGAGACTAGAATATTATCTCATTTGTGGTGATGTACTGGCCTTGGTATCAGAAGAGGACACTATGTATTAGGATTCAAATTCACAGTCTTACTACAGTCTAATATATTTTAGATGATAGATATGGTCTTTGATGGACTTCTCTAATGTGGTCTTTTAAAAAAGACATTAGACACATTTTATTGTATTTGTTGTCACAAAAATTTATAAAGAAACCATGTTAAATATTGTGAACTTCCTGCCCTCTCTGTCGGAGCTGAATGTTATCAATGACATTGATCTTTGCTACCTCACCATAACCACACAACCAGTCTATGTAGGGTTCCTTGGTTTTATATATTTCTTGTTGTCCTGGCCAATAGATTTTTTTTTGCACCCGATTATTCTAAACATTTGGATCTGACCATAAAAAAATATACATTTGTATATATAACCTTAGCATACATCCTCAAATGCTACAACTTTAAATCAGTAAAGCCCCCCATACACGTTCCGATTATTCTCCCGACCGATTTTTCGTCCGATCCGGTCACCCGATTTTCATCTAAAATGTTATGGTCGGTCGGTCGGCTGGCACAAAAAAAAAAAATCGGAATTCGAATTATCACCGATCCATCAGCCCGACCCTATTTATTAACAGCAGATCGCCCCAAAATTTACGGACAGGTCCGAAGCAGGCCTCGATCAATTTTTCGGCCGATTTTGACACATCGGGATCGGTCGGGTACATAATTCCGAATCCGATTAATCTCCCGATCGATTAATCTCCCGACCCGATCGGTCGGGCAAAATTCGTACGAAAAATCGGAACGTGTATGGGGGGCTTAAAAGAGGATTGGAAAGCCAAATTGTCAAAGATGAATAAAGTGCATTTTGCTGCTCTTCAGTGATCAGAGAAAAAATTGGCGGCAGATCTGCTCATAAGGAAAAGGTAAACAAAACACAGCCACCACATCGGAGTATTGTTAAGCTGTTATATATACAATTTCTTGTCTAGCTTTTAAATATAATCAATGTTATTCCTATTCTATGGTATGGACTCTGAATGCGATTCCCAGACACCCAAGCATGGGAAATGTCACACAACTGGTTTTCTTAAAGTTTTCCAGCACGGCCCAGGAACACACCTCTGACTGCGGCAGGCAAGTGATAACAAGTTGTTGTATGCCACAAAGTCACAAGGAAACAAAGGTGTGTATGGTCAGGAGCACCACCCACTACTTTCAGAATGGAGTGTATGGGGGTGGGGGTTTACCACTACGGCATAGCAAGGTCTTGGTCTCATTAAGTTACAATAGTTCATAAAGGGACCATGGGTGTCTGAAAACTGGGAGTATGGATGCCCCAGCAGCTAATTTGATCAGATTTTTTTCTTCTCAACAATGGTCATTCCAAATCAAGAGATCTGTTATTTTTCCCAACACGATAAAACAATTGTATGATGATAGATTAGTAATAGATAAAAGTCTTTAATGTGCCTCTTAAAGGCAATAATAACTGTTTAGTCTGCTCAGCATTACACATACTAATAAAAGCCAACAACTCAATATAAAAGTGTCACCCTCACATATAGCGTAAAATCCAGACACAGCCTGGTGACAATGATATCACACAATAAGAGACCTGTAAACATGATATTGCAAGCAGAATTTAGTCATAGACCGGGTTCAGCTTTGTTAAGCAGCCCATACACGGGTCAGATTTTCAATCAATCAACTTAAAGCAATAAAAATTGGTTGACCACACTTACCGAACCAATTTTCAATTGACCGATCAAAATTTACCATCCAGTCTGATCAAAAAACGACTGAATTTTCACTAAATTTTGATCGGATTAAGTCGATTTAACCAGGTGGGCAAAACTCAATTCTCAATCAATCGATTAAAAAATTGATCGTTTTAAGTCGATTGATTGAAAATCTGACCCGTGTATGGGCTGCTTAAAGGGGCTGTGTCAGACCGCTGCTGGGAGACCACTGCTTCCATACAGAGATCTCTGAAGAGGGCTGGCAGATTTTGTTACTTTAATATGATATTAATATTAATTCACGGTTCTTCCATTCCTTTGCATTAAACTTGTCGCTTCAACTCAATGCAGCAGAACAACATTTGGACGATCCCCGCCCGATTCTCTTGCGGCCTATTGCAGCATGATGACAGTCGCTCAGAGGATTACTGGTCCCTATCCCTACTGGTCCCTGTCCAAAGTAATGCCACTGGCCAGGAATTTACCGATCACCATGCAATCTGACTTGCGGTATAATCCTGGTCGATCTGTCCAAGTGGGCGCATTCGAATTGTGGCCGAGTGACCGCTGAGCGATCAACAGGAATGAGCAAGTCGGACGATCGCCCACAAATCGAGCGAAGAACTTATCATCTATGGCTACCTTTAGCTATTCATGAGACCGCAGACCTCTTACTAGCATTGCTGTTAATAATTGCCTGTATCCTGGGTAAACCTTGTCCATGGAATGATTACCAGCATCCTGCTAAATACTTGATAGCAAGCTTAATGTCCAAGTGCAAGAACCACTTAAACTGGTCAATATTCGTGTTAGAAGCTATGTGTAAACCATAAATGCAAAAAGAGTAAAAAATAAATAAAAAAAAAAGGAAGTAATTTTGGAGGCGAGAAATGCTGCAATAAGCAGTTCGCACGATAGCTGCAGACAGATTACATAAATCTTCCCACACAATACCAAACCATAAAGCATAACAATGTATGTAACCACCTATACTGGACTCAGAGAGCATGCATTGGTCAAAAAGCTTTATAACAAGGATGAGGATCTTTATATTCAGCCATGCGACTGGTATTCTAAAATCTGATTGGATCACCTAAATAAATATTCAAGTACAATATGAGCCTATATACCATACATGCCATACACCACCATTGGCTTTGTACAAGGATAAATCCCAAAATACGAATAGAGGATACACTTGCCATCTTTATACAGAAAAATTGGATAAAAATATATTTCTTTGATACAATCGCGGTCTGCTTGTTTTCTCCTCCACCATGAACACAGTGTACATTTTCCCATAAGTAGGAAGCATGTCACATCATTATGTCTAGGAGGCACTTACATTTTCTGAATTATCGATGTCAATCACATGGAAAGCTCTTTTTAGAGCTTCACTCCATGTTTTTAATGGCTTAATTATGTGCAATTGCCCAGCTACTCCCACATCGTATAGAGGGTAAAGTGCAATTATGAAAATGTTCTTTTTTTTATTCTGAAAAGGGATAATAAAAAACAAAGAAGCAGCCAAAGCAGGATGCAAACAAATGAGGGGCCAGCCCGTCCCTGGGGCCAGGTGGGGCAAGTCCAACCCAGCTATTACCAGCATGGGGTCATTCAAAATTTACTGCCAACCCATTGCAAGGATAGAGCTTCCCATATAGAGCTCTTCCTTTTAGAGACGGAGCGCCCAAACTGAAACCCAAACCCTACTTATTTATCTCAAAGTGCCGGCATGGCAATATAACCTGAATTAAAATACACAACTCATATACACAAACAAAACATGTAAACACACACTCTACTTTCTTATAGAATAGGAGAGGGTATGGGACGCTGTTTGCAATCAGTAGAGGGGGGTAAATAACTGGCAGCATTGAGCGCCAATAAGGCTGCAGTTCCTTCCTCTGTGCTGGCTGACAGCTCACATGCCCACGGGCTCCGAGGTTCACCATCATTGCCATATAGTCTAATGAGGATGACTTAAGCTACCCTCACAGGGGTAGATTCCAGGGCGTTCCGCCAGTGACCGATCACAATGCGGCGATGTCACCACACTGATTTCAGTTGTCCACCAAACTAACAGGAATCGCAATGTGTGCCACTCACACATGTATTCCTGTAAGATACTTGGTCCCCATCCAAAGTATAGCGATCGATCACAAAAGGACGTCAAGCCAGTACGCTATGCGACCAACTTGTGGGGCGGTTTGGGTTGATTGCTCCAGGAGGGTGCACAGCACTCAATGGTCCGCAAAACTGACCGTGGATAGACATGTGCATGGGGGGCCTAAGTGTATTGATTTACATTTTTCTCAATGGATCAACATCTTTAGAAAATGTTTTAGATTTTTTATTTCTTCCTGGTAACCTTGTCTGTGCTTGGGTGGTAGTCCTCACTGTACAGCAGTGGTGGGCAACGGAGTTGATATTAAGGGCCACAAGTGCGGCTCTTGGCATCACTAAAGGGCTGCACATTACATCAATCCAGACCACGTCAACCTATCCTTGTTTCCCCGATCAACATTGGCAATTTTACTGATGTAGGACCGCCAAAGTTGATTAGGAAACCTGGGTCAGCGTGTGACCACTTCACAGGTGAGCTGCTATACCCTATGCATTAACAGTTAGGTTTGGGGGGCCGCATGTGGAGAACCAAGGGGGCAGCTGAACAATGCCAAAACAACAACAAAAACAAAAAGGGCCCTCTGGCCTCAGGTTGGGCACCTAGGCTGTACAGAATACATCAGTATATTCCACATCCTGTTTTAGACTACAAACTATTTCTGCTTTAGGAGCGCTAGACAAATTTTTATTGAATGAATAGAAAGTTACGAGGACAGGAAATCTGGACCAGACCAATGGGTCTTAAGCTAGCCATACACGTGTCGGATTCCATGTCCAATCGATTCATCATCCGATCGATCCCGGCGATTCTGCCGGGAATCTCAGGTGTGATCAATCGGCCAATTAAGAGTATCCATCGCAGCATACCACCTTGTCCAACGGATTCTGGGACGGATCCGTGTCCGATTGTCCACCTCACAACTGGCAATTCCCCTGATCCGGACAGAATCGCATGAGAAAAGACCAACATGTTGGTTCTCCGTCGGATCCGATTCTGAGCCCCTGATCAATCGGACACGAACGATCGGACCAGGTGGGCTGCATGCGATTCCGGCACGATCGTTTCGCGTGCACGCGCCCGGAATCGATCGTGCCGGAATCCGGTGCGAATCCGACACGTGTATGGGGGCCTTTACCCTTTAAATAATTTTTTAGCCTGAAAACAACTAATTGATCCACCATGTCATAGAACTTCATCATGTCACATTTTTTGTTTAGCTAGTCACACACCACCTCACATGGTCACTGGGAGTGGACTTCCTGAATCCTAAACTCCAAAATAGTAGTAGTTGAAAAGTTCTCCTGCAAGAGACCTCAAGGGGAAGCACACACTCAACTGGGTTGATTTTTCCTAATTCACTGGTCAGGATCACTTGATCATGTCTCATTTGTGCAAGCGTAGGCGAAAACAGGATCAGCACAAATTAATCAGCTCAGCTAATTGCTCAAATGCTTCTTCATGAGAACATTTTCTAGGAGAACTTTCCACCTTAAACGTCTCTTCTCTCACTCTCATGAAAAGACACTTAAAGCAAGAAACTCATCTTCCTTATCCTTGTGGTTGACCTGAAATTGTTAGCCACAATTTTTGCTCCTCGTCAGCCCTACCCAGCACATAACATGACACCATTTGTTCTTTCTCCTCAGTAGAGAAGTCTATCAGTGGTCAATGAATATCTACAACTGCTGAAAGACTGAAGCTTCGGGCCTTTTAATCCTGTATGACCACTTGTTTGTGAAAAAAGGAGACATCTAATCCACTGATAACATTCACATTCAAAGCGCAAGGTAAACAAAGTCTGCACCTTCAAGAATGCAAACGATTTACCTGAAGAAGATACAGAGCCCACCCAGTCAGCCAACATCCTGATAGCCATCTATTAGCAGCCTTTCCAGATAATAAACATAGAAGGATAATGGCTGCCCTGGAATTACCTCTATTACAGGACCTTCTCCATACAGCGGCCAGACCATGATCAAATCAAAGACAAAATGATAACCAGTACTCTTACCTTGACCCACCACCGTCCCGGGGTCCAGGGATCTGGCCACAGAGAAATGGTATTCCTTATCGGCAAAATCAAAGCGGCAAGTCTTCCATTCTGCCCATCCTCCCGTAATCTACAGAAGGGAAAATCACAATTGTTGGTGTACAGGGAATTTTTATTATAGACAATTCAAACATTAGCCTGTTCTGGAGCCACTGACCAGGAACAAGCGTTTTGGACCAGTGACTTATGAAGTGAAATGATTATCAACCATTCAATCACATTTCCTACAATGAAGAGTAGTATGCATGTAGTATATTCATTGCCAATTCTGATGGCTTAAGCCCCCCATACACCTTACAATCTTACCATACATCAACTTTTGTTCTACCAAGACCATGTAACATGAGGACCTTTCTAAACCTTCCAATCACTATGTATTCCATCAGGGAGGA